>RXID01012315.1:165000-264477 GCA_005019695.1 Trichopus zeylanicus subsp. travancoricus
AGTAGTACAGGTAGTGTTGGTAGTAGTATTCAATGTAGTGGTAGTAGTAGTAGCTGTAGTGGATGGAGTAGTAGTAGTAGCAGTTGTACTACTAGTAATATGGTATTTGTCTTAGTATTAGTAGTAGAAGAAGTGGTAGTAGTAGTCGTAGCAGGAGTAGTAGTAGGAGTAATAGTGGGAGTGTTTGTAGTAGTAGGATTAGTGTGAGTAATAGTAGTATTAATGGTTATAGTAGGAGCATTAGTAGTAGAAGGAGTAGTCGCAATAGTAGTAGTAGCAGTTGTAGTAGAAGTTGTAGAAGTAGTAGAAGTCGTAGGAGGAATAGTAGCAGTAGCAATCATAGTACTAGTTGTAGTAGTAATTGTTGTTGTTGTTGTAGTAGTAGTACTTGTGGTAGTAGTAGTAGTAGCGGCAACAGCAGCGACAATAGTTGTAGTGGTGGTTGTAGTAGTGTAAATTGTAGTAGTAGTTGTAGTAGTAGTAGTAATACGAGCAGTACTAGGAGTAGTTGTTGTAGCAGTGCTAGTCGTAATAGTAGTAGCAGCAGTAGTAGTACTAGCAGCAGTAGTAGTACTAGCAGCAATAGTTGCAGTAGCAGTAGCAATAGTAGAAGTAGGAGTACTAATAGTAGTAATAGTAGTAGCAGTAGTAGCAGCAGTAGTAGTAGCAGTAGTAGTAGTAGCAGCAGTGCTAGCAGGAGCAGCAGCAGTAGTAGTAGCAATAAAAGTAGTACTAGTTGTTGTAATAGTAGCAATAGTAATTGTGGTTGTAGTAATTGCAGTAGTCGTAGTAGTAGCATCAGCCGTAGTAGTAGTATTAGCTATAGCAGTAGAACAAGTAGTAGTAGTTGTTGTAGCAGTAGTAATAGTAGTAGTAATAGTGGTAGTAGTAGTAGAAGTAGCTATAGTTGTGGTAGCAGTAGTAGTAGTAATTTTAGTAGTAGTTGAAGTAATAGTAATAGTAGTAATAGTAGTAGTTGTAGTAGTAGTAGTAGTGAAAGTAGTTGTTGTAGTAGTAATAGTAGTGGCAATAGTAGTTCAAGTTGCAACAACAATAGTAGTAGTAGTAGTAGTAGTAGTAGTAGCAGGAATAATAATAGTAGCCGTAGTAGTATTATTAGTAGTAGGAGTGGTGGTAGTAGTGGTAGTAGTAGTTGTAGTCATAGTAGCGGTAGCGGTAGCAGAAGTAATTGTAGTAGCAGTAGTAGTAGCAGTGGTAGTAATAATAGCAGTTGTTATTATAGTAGTGGTAGTTGTTGTTGTTGTAGTAATAGTAGTGGCAATAGTTGTAGCGGTAGTAGTAGTAGTAGTAGTAGTAGTAGTAGTGGTAGTAGTAGTAGTAGTAGTAGTAGTAGTAGTAGTAGTAGTAGCAGTAGCAGAAGCAGTTATAGTAGTAGAAGTACTCGTTGTTGTAGTAGTACTAGAAGTAGTAGCAGTAGCAGCAGTAGTAGTTGTTGTAGTTGGAGTTGTAGTAATAGTATTAGCAGTAGTAGTGGTAGGAGTAGGTGTAGGAGTAGGAGTAGGAGTAGGAGTAAGAGTAGTTATAATAGTAGTTTTTTTAGTAGGAGTAGCAGTACTAGTAGGAGCAGCAACAGGAGTAGCAGTAGTAGTAGTAATAGTAGTAGCAGTGGTAGTAGCAATAGTAATTGTAGTAGTAATAGTAGTAGTTTCGGTAGTAGTGTAGTAATGGTAGCAGTAGTAGTTGTAGTAGAGGAAGTAGTAGAAGTAGTACTGTAAGTAATGGCAGTAGTAGTAGTAGTGAAAGTAGTAGCAGTAGGATTAGCAGGAGTAGTCACAATAGCTGTAGCAATTGTTGTAGTTGTAGGCATTGTAGTTGTTAGAGTAGTAGTAGTAGCAGCATTGGTACTAATAGTTATAGTACTGGCAGTAGTGGCAGTAGTAGTAATAGGAGTAGTAGTAGTAATAGGAGCTGTAGAACTCGTTGTAGTGGTAGTAATAGGAGTAGTTGTAGTAGTAGTAGTGGCAGTAGTAGTAGTCATAGTCAAAGTAGTAGTAATAATTGCAGAGGTAGCAGTAGTAGTAGCTGTAGTTGTAATAGTACTAGTAGTAGTGGCAATAGTAGTAGCAATATAAGCTATAGTAGTAGTAGCAGTAGTGCCAGTATTTGGAGAAGTAGTATTAGTTGTTGTAGCAGCAGCAGCAGCAGCAGTGGTAATAGTAGTATTTATGGAAGTCATAATAGTCGTAGTTGTAATAGGCGTAACAGTAGTAGTTGTACTACTACTAATAGTAGGAGCAACAACAGTAGCAGTAGTAGTAGTTGCAATAGTAGTTGTAGTAGCAGTAGCAGTCGCAGTAGTAGTAGTAGTAGAGGTAATAGAAGTAGTTGCAGCAGTAGTAGTAGCACATCAAATAAGATGAGTGGTAGTAGAATTTGTGGAAGTAGTAGTGGTTGTTGTGGTTGTAGTAGTACTTTTAGTTGCAGTACAATAAGTTCTAGTAGTAGCAGTACTAGTTGTAGGAGTAGCAGTAGTAGTTTTTGTAGGAGCAGTAGTACTAGTAGTACTTGTTCTAGCAGCAAAAGTTGCCGCAACAATTGTTGTAGTAGTATTAGCAACAGTGGTGGTGGGGGTAGTAGTGGTAGTAGTAGTAGTAATAGTTGTAGTACTAGTCATAGTAGTAGTGGTGGTACCCATAATTGTAGCAGCAGTAGTAGTGGTTGTACTAGTAATAGTAGTAGTAGCAGTTGTACTAAAAGTGGTAGTAGCAGTAGTAGTTGTAGTTGTACTAGCATTAGCAGCAGAAGTAGCAGTAGCAGAACTTGTTGTAGTAGCAATATTAGAAATGGTAGTAGTCAAAGAAGCAGTGATAGCAGTAGCAATAGTAGTAGTAGTTGTTGTGATAGGATTACTCGCAAAAGCAACAGTAGTAGTAGTTATTGCTGTCGTAGTAGTAGCAGTTGTAGGAGTAGTCACAACATTTGTACTAGCATTTGTGGTAGTAGGATTAGTTGTAGTAGTGGTACAAGGACAACGAATAGAGATTGTATTAGCAGTAGTAGCATCCGTAGTTGTAGTAGGAGTAGCAGCAGTAGTAGGTGTAGTTGTTATAGTAGTAGGAGTAGCAATAGTAGCCATAGTTGTAGTAGCAGCAATAGTAATAGTGGTAGTAGCAGTACAAGTAGTAGTAATAGTAGTTGTAGTAGCAGTGGAAGTAGTAGTTATAGTAATAGTAGTAGGAGTAGTAGTAATAGAAGTAGTAGTAGTTGTTGTTGTTGTTGTAGGAGTAGTAGTAGTTGTCATAGTAGTAGGAGTAGGAGTAGTAGTAGTCGTCGTAGTAGGAGTAGTAATGGTAACTTTTGTAGTAGTGACAGTAATAGTAATAGTAGTAGTAGGAGTAGTTGTAGTAGCAGTAGCAGTAGTCATTGAAGTAGTTGTAATTGTATTAGTATTAGTAGTAGAAGTAGTAGTAGGAGCAAAAGTGTAGTAGTAGTCTTCGTAGTAATAATGGTAACAGTAGTAGTAGTAGTAGCGATGGAAGTAGTTGTAGAAGTAGTAGTAGCCATAGTAGTAGCAGTAGAAGTAACAACAACAGCTAGTTGTAGTCGTAGCAGCAACAACAGCAGGATTAGGAGGAGTTGTAGTAGGAGCTGGAGTAGTAGTAGTATTAGTAGCAAGAGTCGGAATAGGTTTAGAAGTAGTAATAATAGTACCAGTAGCAGTAGAAATGGAAGTCGTAGTAGGAGTATGAGAAGTGATAGCAGTAGCAGGTCTTGGAATAGTAGTAGTTGTAGCACAAGTAGAAGTAAGATTTGTAGTAGTAATTTTGTTGCTGCAGCTACTACTACTGCTGCTGCTGCTAGTACTACTGCAACTACTGCTTGTACTTTGGTACTAGAACCACTACTACGGCTCCTACTGCCACTTCTGCTACTGCTGCTACTGATACTTCTACTACTACTACTATTGCTACTATTACGCCTACTTCTGTTGCTACTTCTGCAAGTACTGCTACTACTTCCACTCTTACTACTACTATTGCTGCTACTACTTCCACAACAATTGCTACTGCTGCTACTGCCACTACTATTACTTATACAACAACTACTACTGCTACTACTCCTACTGTTGTTGATACAGCTACTGCTACTACTAATTCTACTATTGGTACAATTGCTAACACTAGTGATACCACTACAAATAGAACTACTACTATTATTACTTCTCCTACAACAACAACAACCACTGCTACTACTGCATCTCCACCAACTATTATTGTTGCTACTGCAACTGCTGCAACTACTGCTACTATTACGACAACTGCTACTACTACTATTCCTTCTACTGCTACAACTGCTACTACTACAACTACTACTATTACTGCCACTAATGCTACTAGCATTACTATTACTTCTGTTACTGCTACTGCTGCAAATTCTAATACAACGACTACTGCTGGTACTACAAATACTGGTATTACTATTATAACTACTGTCACTACTACTACTTCTACTACTACTAATACTTCTCTGACTATTACTACTCCTATGATAGCTACTATTACTAATGCTGCTACTGCTTAACTATCACTACTCCTCCTACTACTACAATGACTAATAATAATACTATTACAATAACTACTACTACTATTACTAATATAACTCTTACCCCCACTACCACTCCTACTACTACTACTATTACTACTACTACTACTACTATTACTACAGCAACTCCTAACACACCTATTACTCCACTGTTGCTATTGCCGCTATTACAACTACTACTTCGGCTACTACAACTACTATAATTGTTATGACTACAACAACTATGATAGCTACTACTAATACTACTATTGCTTCTACAACTACTACTACTACCAACAATATTACTACTTCTACTGCTACTACTACCCCAACTACTACAACTACTACAACTATTCCTACTACTACTACTACTACTCTTCCAACTCCTACTACTACTAATATTGCTGCTACAACTACTACTACTACCACTACTCCTACTACTGCTGCTACTTTCACTACTACTACTAGTATGACTACTACAATTCCTACTCCTACTCCAACTCCTACTCCTACTGCTACTACTAATACTACAACTACTACTACAACAACAACAACAATTAATACTACTAATACTACTACTAGTACCACTACAACTACTACTACTATTCCTAACCCTACTCCAACTCCTACTGCTACTACTACTAATACTATAACAACAACAATAACTACTAGTACCACGACTACCATTACTACTACTACTACTATTAGGACTACTACTACTACTACTACTACTACTACTGCTAGTACTATTAATACTACCACTTATACTAGTAACACTATCACTGTTGCTACCACAACTAGTACTATTACTACTACTACTAATAATACTACTACTATTACTACTACTACTACTACTACTACTACTACATCTACTACTAGTACTAGTACTACTTCAACTACTACCCTTACTGCTACTACTACTCCTACTACTACTATGACTACTACTTCTACTACTACTACAACTATTACTACTATTACTACTACTGCTGCTATTACTAGTACAACTAATACTATTGCTACTACTGCTAATACTACTAGTACTACTACTCCTATTACTATCACTACTACCACTACAATTACTATCACTACTACCACTACTACTACTACTACGACTACTACTACTGTTGCTGCTCCTACCGCTACTACTACCACTACTACTGCTACCACAACTCGAAAAACTACAACTCTTACTACTGTTCTTACTACAACCCCTAATTATACTACTACTACTAGTGCTTCTGCAACTACCAATCCTACTCCAACTCCTACTGATACTACTACTATTACTTCGAGTACTCCAACTACAACTGCTACTACTACCACTATAACTACTACTACAACGACAGCCATTCCTACTACAATTGCTACTACTAATACTACATCTACTACACTAGCTACTACTGCTACAACTACTACAGCTGCCGCAGCTACTACTACTACTACAACTACAAGTACTACTATTGCTACAACTACTGCTGCTACCACTACTTCAAGAACTATAACGCTTACTAATAATCCCATTTCAACTCCTAGTAATACTACTACTACTATAACTACTTCTGCTACTACTACTACTACTACTACTACTATTATTGCTACTACTAATGCAACTGCTGCTGCTACTACAACTGCTACTGCTACCGCTACTACTTCCACTACTAATACTACTTCTACTACTAGTAGCAGTACTACCACCACTATTTCTTCTACAACTACTACTCCTGCTATTACTCCTACTACTATTACTACCACCACTACTACTACTACTAGTACCACTACTACTACAACAACAACAACTACTACTACTACTACATCAACTGCGGGTACAACAACCACTACTGCTACTAGTAATCTAACTCGTACATCGACAACCACTATTACTCTTACTAATAGTGTTACAGCTACTATTACTAATACTAGTACTAATCCAAGTACCTCTACCAGTACTGCTACTACTACTATTCGTACTACTACTACTTCTACTACCACTTGTACTCCTTGCACTCCTACTACTACTACTACTCCTACACCTACCCCGACTGCCACTCCTACTCCTACAACTACTATTACTACTATTTCTACTAATACTTCTACTAATCCTAATGCTCCCCCGACGACTACTATTACTACTACTACTCGATGCTCTCCTACTATTGCTATTGCTATTACTACTACTATAGCTACAACTTCTACTACAACAACTACTACTGCTATTAATACTATAAGTACTACTAGTACTAATACCATTTCTACTACTACAACTACTACTACACTACTACTACTCCTACTACTACTACTACTACTACTACCACCACTACTATTTCTATTGCAACAACAACAACAACAACTACTACTACTCCTACTATGGATACAACTATCACTACTACTACAACTACTACTACTACAACAACTACTCCTACTCCTACTACTGCTACTACTACTTGTACACCGACTGCCACTACTACTCCTACTAATAGTATTACAGCTACGGTTACTAACACTACTACTAATCCTAATACTTCTACAACTACTTCTACTACTACTATTACTCCTACTCCTCCTACTACTACTACTCCAACTCCTACCCTGACTGCCACTCCTACTCCTTCAACTACTATTATTGCTATTGCTACTAATACTTCTACTAATCCTAATACTCCTCCTACTACTACGATTACTACTACTACTCATTACACTCCTACTACTGCTACAGCTATTACTACTACTGCTGCTGCTACAACTATTACTGCTGCTATTAATGCTACAACAACTACTAGTACTAGTACAACTAGTACTAATACTACTACTACTACTACTACCACTACTACTATAACTTCTATTACTACGACTGCTACTCGGCCTCCTTTTACTATTAGTACTACTACTACTATTGCTCCACCTGCTACTACTACTATTACCACTACTACTACCACATCTCTAGCTTCTATTACTATCACTACTAATACTACTGCTGCTACTCTAGCTTCTATTACTACTACTACTACTATTGCTCCAGCTACTATTACTACTACTATTAGTATCGCTGCTGCAGCTACCATTACTACTACTCCTACTACTTCACTCACTACTACTACAGCTACATCTAATACTACTACTGCTTCTACTATTGTGACTAGTACTACTAGTACTACCACTTTGGCTGCTGCTTCTGTTGCTACGACTACTACTCCTCCTCTTACCATAACTGTTACTACTACTACAACAACCACTGCTACTACTATTAGTACTACTTATGCTGCTATTGCTGATGTTGCTCCTGCTATTATCATTGTTGCTGCTACTACTACAACTACCACTACTTCACCTACTATGAATATTATTGCTACTACTACTACCACACTATCAATGCAACTGCATCAACTACAACCACTACTAGTACTAGTGATATTACTTTTGATGCTGCTGCTACCACTTGTACTAGTGCTACTACTACTGCTGCTATTACTATTACTGCTGTTATTGTTGCTACTGCTATTGCTACCATTGCTACTACTACTATTGCTACTAATATTACAACTGCTATAGCCGCTACTACTACTACTACTAGTACTACTACTACTTCTACTACTACTACTACAACTATTACTACTACTGCTACTACTACGGCTTCGAATACTGCTACTACATCTTCTACTATGGCAACAACTACTACTATGACTACTACTAACACTACTTCCACCACCACTACTGCTGCCATTACTATGGTTGTTGTTGCTACTGCGACTTATACAACTACTGCTACTACTATTGCTTCTACTACTACTTCTACCACTAAGACTGCTGCTACTTCTGCTACTACTACTTTTGCCACTACTACTGCTACAACTGTTGATACTACTCCTACGATTACTACTACTACTACTACTACTATTACTATTACTACTGCTGCTGCAACTTCTACTAATACTTCTACAACTACAACTACTACTACTTCTGCTAGTACTACTATTACCATTACCACTACGCCAACGACTACTACTACTACAGCTACTTCTGTTGCTTTTACTACTATTACAACTTCTAGTAGTAGTAGTAGTACTACTACTACTACTACTTTCGTTGCCACTGCAGCTATTGCTCTTGCTTTTGTTGTTGTTGCCGCTATAACTACAACTGCCACTTCTTCACCTACTACAACTATTATTGTTACTAGTACTACTACACTACTAATGCTATTGCATCTACTATAACCACTACTAGTACTACTGGTATTACTTTTGCTACTACTATTACCGCTTCTACTAGTGCTACTACTCCTACTTCTACAGCTACTACTTCAACTACTGGTACTACTACAACTACCACTACTTCACCTAGTACATCTATTATTGCTACTACTACTACCACACTACTATTGTTCTGCATCTACTATAGCCACTATTAGTACTACTGGTATTACTTTTGCTGCTACTAATATTGTTTCTACTAGTGCTACTACTGCAACTGATATTGCTGTTGCTACTACTACCCCTCCTCCTCCTCCTCCTGCTGCTGCTACCCCTACTACTGCTACTATTGCTACTAATACTGCACTGCTACTACTACTGCTACTGTTGCTACTACTGCAACTTCTACTGCTACTAATGCTATAACTACTACCACTTCTGCTACTACTACAACAATTACTACTACTACTGCTACTACTACGACTACTACTACTTCTACTACTATTGCTACAACTACTACTATGACTACTACTACTGTGACTACTAATACTACTACTATGGTTGTTATTGCAATTGCCACAACAACTACAACAACAACAACAACTACTACTACTATAACTGCTACTACAACTTCTACAACTATGACTGCTCTTACATTTGCTACTACTACTATTGCCACTACTACTACTACTACGACTTGTGATACTACTGCTAGGACTACTACCACTTCTACTACTATTACTACTGCTGCTGCTACTGCAACTTCTACTAGTACTTCTGCCACTACTTCAATAGCCACTACTACCACTAATATTATTAGTACTACTACTGCCATTACCACTGAGGCTACGACTATTACTACTACTACTACTACTACTACTACTGTTGTTGTTGCTACTACTACTGCTGCTGCTGCTGCTGCTGCTGCTGCTAATAGTACTAATACAACTAATTCTGCTATTACTGCAACTGTTGCTCCTGCTATAACTACTACTACTACTCCTTCTACTACTACCGCTATTGCTGTTGCTGCAACTGCTCCTACAACTACAACTGCTACTACTACTACACTACTACTAGTACTCCTGCTGCTGTTGCTACTACTACATCTGCTCCTACTAGTACTACTACTACAACAACAACTACTACTACAACTAATATTATTACTACTAGTAGTAGTAGTACTACAACTAATATTATTACTACTACTACTACTAGTACTACAACACTAACTACTAGAATAATTGCTACTACAGCTACCAATACTACCACTACTACTCTAACAACAATAACTTCTACTATAACTATGACTAGTAGTACTACTAGTATTACCAGTACTACTCCTACTGCAATAACTACTACTACCACTTCTACTACTACTACTCCTACTACTACAATAACTACTACTACTATTACTACGACTTTTACTGCTACTACTACTATAACTACTACTACTAATATGACTACTACTACTACTTCCAGTACTACCAATGCTACTACTACTACTACTCCTATTTCTACTATTATTACTACAGCTACTACTACTACTACTTCTACTCCTGCCAGTAATGCCACTACTACTACAACTACTACTATTACCACTAGCAGGACTACTACAACAACAACAACTACTACTACTACTATTACCACTAATACTACTACTAATTGTACTGCTACTACTACTACTACTACCACCACTACAACTACTACTACTACTACTGCAACTACAACTGCCACTCCTAATACTACTATTATTATTACTACTACTACTGCTACTGCTACTACTACTACCCTACTCCTACTACTACTATGACTAATACAACTACTACTACCACTACTATTACAACTACTAACACGTCTATGACTTCTACCACTTCTTCGACTGCTAACCACCACAACTGCTACTACAACTATTCCTACTACCGCTACTACTTGTACTATGACTACTACTACTACAACTTAAACTTCAACTACTACTTCTACTTCTACTACTACGACTGTTGTTATTGATACTACTCCAACTACTTTGAATTTTGCTACTACTGCTTCTATTGTTGCTGTTACTACAGCTACCAATTCTTCTAATGCTACTACTGCTACTACTTCTACTTCTACAACTACTACTATTCCTACTCCTACTAATATTACTACAACTACTTCTACTATTGCTACGACTACTACTACTACAATTACAACTCTCACTACTTCTACTATTACTATTGCGGCTACAACTAATACAACTTCAATTACTTCTACTACTGCTACAACAACTACTACTACAACTACTACTACTACTACGACGACGACGACTAGTACTACTACTAGTACTACTACAACTGCTGCTGTTGCTGCTACTGCTACTACTGTGGCTACAACTACTACTTCTGTTGCGGTTGCTGCTACTACTACTACTACAATAACTATTAGTGCTACTCCTACTACTACTACTTCCACTATTCCTATTAGTACTACAATGACTACTAGGCCTCCTACTACTACTCCTACTCCAACTCCTACCCCTACTATAATGTTGACTACTACAACTGCTACTGCTAGAACAACTACCACTACTTCTACTATTGCTGCTACTATTGCTACTATACTACTACAACTATTACTACTATTGCTACTATAAGTACTACTACTCCTTTTACTACCACTGCTGCTGCTGCTGCTATGGCTGTTGCTACTACTACTGCTACTACTACTTCTACTACTAGTACAACTGGTACTGCTACTACTGCTACTACTACTACTAATACTACTATTACTAATACTGTTACTACAAATACTACTGCTGCTACTGCTACTACTACTATTACTACCACTACTACTACTACTCCAGCTACTAAAACTACTACTGCTTCTACTGCTGCTGCTTTTGCTACTACTACTACTGCTGCTGCTACTACTACTACTACTACAACAACAACAACAACAACAACTACTGCTACTACAACTACCACCACCCCCACCACTACTACTACTACTGTTATTAATACTACGACTACAACTTCTTGTACGACTGCTACTACTCCTCCTCCAATTTCTACTACTAGTATTACTAGCGCTGCTATCGCCGCAGCTGCTACTGCTTGTACCACTACAGCAACTACTATAATTAGTACTACTGCAACTACTACTGCAGCTACAGCTACTACAACTATTAGTACCCCTACTACTACTTTCGCCACTACAACTACTACTGCAACTACTATTACTACTACTCCAGCCACAACTATTACCATGACTACTACTACTACTACCACTACTACTTCTGCTTCTACTACTAATAATGTTGCTGATGCAGCTACTCTAACTACTACAATAACAATAGCTACTACTACTATGACTACTACACTTTAAATACTACGGCTACTACCACTAATCCAACTCCAGCTGTTACTACTACTAGTACTACTTTTCCTACTAGTATTACTAATACTACTATAGCTACAACAACAACTACTGCTACTACTAGTACTAATATAATAACTACTATTACTCCTGCTACTACTGCTAGTAATACTCCTACTAGTGCTACCAATACCTGTACTATTACTATAATTCTATTACTACTGCTACTACTACTACAACTTCTACTACCACCCCTACCACTACTACCACTACTACGACAAGCCCAACTACTATTGCTACTACAACTACTACTACTACTTCTACTACTAAGAGTACTACTACCACTTCTACTACTACTACTACTACTACTACCACTACTACTACTACCACCACTACACCTGCTACTACTGCTGCTACTACTAGTACTACAAGTACTATACCATCGATTGCTGCTACTACTACTACTACTACTTCTACAACAACTACTACTACTATGTCAACTACTGCTACTACAATTACTACTGCTAGTGACTGTTGCTACTAATACAACTACTACTACAACAACTACCACTACTACTGCTGGTGCTACTACAACTACTGCTACTGCTACAACAATAACTACTACTACTCCCACTACTACTACCTCTATTACTACAATTGCTATTGCTACTCTTTTTATTATTACCACTACTACTACTACTACTCTAGCTCCTACTACTAATACAATTACTACAACTACTACTGCTACTCCTACTTTTGTGACTACAACTACTTCTGCTACTCCTACTAATACTTTTGCACTACTAGGAGTTGTTGCAATAGGAGTAGTAGTAGGAGTAGGAGTTGGAGTAGTAGTAGTACTGGTAATAATAATAGTAGTAGTGGTTGTGGTAGTAGTCATAGTAATAGTAGTAATACTAGGAGTAGTAGCAATGGTAGTAGTAGCAGTAATAGTAGTCATATTGGCTACTCCTACGACTACTACACTATTCCTCTTGCTAATACTACTACAACTACTACTAATACTACTATTGCTACTGCTGCTATTACTACTACTACTGATACTATGACTATGACTAGTAGCAGCAGCAGCAACAACAACAGTAGTAGCAGTAGTAATAGTAGTAGCTATAGCATTCCTAGTAGTGGTAGTAGTAGCAGTAGTAGGTTGTTGTACTAGTAGTAGTTATTATAGTAGTAGTAGTTGTGGCAATAGTAGCAGCAGCAATAGTAGTAGCAAAAGTAGTAACAGTAGTACTAGTAGTAGCAGTAGTAGATGTAGTCATGGTAGTGGTTGTAGTATTAGTAGTCGCAGTAGTAGTAGTTGTAGAAGAATTAGTAGGAATAGTAGTATTATTAGCAGCAATAGGTAGAGTAGCAACAACTGTAGTAGTACTAATTATAGTAGTATTAGTAGTAGTTGTAGCACTAGTAGTAGTAGTAGCAGCAGCAATAGCAGTAGTTGTAGCATTAGTTCCTATAGTAGTAATAGTAGTAGCCGATTAGTAGCTGCAGTCACAATAGCCGTAGTAGTGGCAGCAGTAGTAGCAGTAGTAGTAGTAGTAACAGTAATAGTAGTAGCAATAGGAGTAGTAGTGGCTATACAAGCAATAGTAGTAGTAGTAGTAGTTGTTGTTGTAGTAATAGCAATAGTAGTAGTCGTAGTAGTGCTACTAGTAGCAGTAGTAGTAGTATTTTGAGTAATGGAAGGAATATGTGGTGGAGAAGGAATAGTAGCTAGAGTAGTACTACTAATAGTAGTAGTAATAGGAGTAGTAAGAGTAGTATTAGTAGCTATAGCAGGAGTAGCAGTAGTGGTAGTAGAAGTCAAAGTAGTTGTAGTTGTAGTAGTAGGTGTAGTAGTAGTAGTTATTGATGTTGTTGTTGTTGTAGTAGTAGTAGTAATATTAGCAGCAAGAGTAGTAGTTGTAGTAGTAGTGGTAGTAGTAGTCATAGTAGTAGCAATAGTAGTAATAGTACTAGTCATAGTAATATTTCTAGAAGTAGTAGTAGTTGTACTAGTGGTAGGAGTATTACAAATAGTAGTAGCAATAGCAGTAGTAGTAGGCGCAGTAGTCAAAGTCGTAGCAGTAGTAATATTAGAAGTATTAGTTAGAGTAGAAGTAGTAATAGCAGTAGTTATAGTAGTCAAAGTAGTAATAGCAATAGCAGTAGTAGTAGTGGTAGTGGTAGTAGTAGTAGAAGAAGAAGTATTTGTCATAGTAGTAGTAGTTGTAGTAATAGTAGTAGTAGTAGTATTAGTAGTAACCATAGTAGAAGTAGTAGAAGTCATAGTAATAATAGTAGTAGTAGAAGAAGAAGTAGTAGTTGATCTTGTTGCTATTGTAATTGTAGTAGGAGTAGTGGTAGTAGCAGTAGCAATAGTAGCAGCGACAACAGTAGTAGTAGTTGTAGTAGTAGCAGTGGTAGAAGTACTAGAAGTAGTAGGAATAGCAGTTGTAGTAGTAGTATTGTTGTAGTGCTTGTAGTAGTAGGAGTTGTAGTAGCAATAAGAGTAGTAGAAGTAGTAGCAGCACTAGTAGTAGTAATAATAGTAGTAATTATTGTTGTTGTATTAGTAGTAGTAGTAGTAGCAATAATCTTAGTAATAGTAGCAAAAGCAGTAATTGGAGTAGTAGTCCTTGTAATCAGAGTAATAGTAGTAATGGTAGTTGCGGTAGCAGGAGCAATAGTAGTATTATTGGTAGTGCAGTAGTAGTGGAAGTAGCAGTGGTAGTAGTAATAGAAGTAGTAGTAGTAGTAGAAGAAGCTATAGAAGCAGTAGCAATAGTAGTAGTAGTAGTAGTAGGAGGAGGAGTATTAGTAATAGTAGTGGCATCAGAATTAGTAGTAGGAGTATGAGTAGAAGTTGTAGTAGTAGTAGTAGTAGAAGTAATAGTTGTAGTAGTTTTATAAGCAGTAGTAGAAGTAGTAGTAGAGTAGTTGTAGTTCTAGTAGTGGTAGTAGTAGTGCTACTAGTAGTAGTAGCAATTGTAGTAGTAGCTGTAGTAGCAGTGGTGGTAGTAAGTTGTAATAGTAGTAGTATGAGGAGGATGAGTAGTAGTAGTAGTATTAGAAGTAGTAGTAGTAGCAAAAGTAGTAGTAGTTGTTGTTGTTATCATTGTTTTTGTTGTAGGAGTAGTAGTAGTGGGAGTATTAGTAATAGTAGTGGCTTCAGAATTAGTAGTAGGAGTATGAGTAGAAGTTGTTGTAGTAGTAGTAGAAGTAATAGTTGTAGTAGTTGTATAAGCAGCAGCAGCAGTAGTAGTAGAGTAGTTGTAGTTCTAGTAGTAGTAGTAATAGCAATTATAGTAGCAGCAGTAGTAGCAGTGGTGGTAGTAAGTCGTAATAGTAGTAGTATAAGGAGGATGAGTAGTAGTAGTAGTATTAGAAGTAGTAGTAGTAGCAACAGTAGTAGTCGTTGTTCTTGTTGTCATTGTTTTTGTTGTAGGAGTAGTAGTTGTCATAGTAATAGTACTAGTTTTAGTAGAAGTAGTAGAAGTAGTAATAGTAGTGGTAGTATTATTATTATTATTAGTAGTAGTAGCAATAGTAGCAATAGTTGTTGTACTACTACTACTAGTAGTAGTAGTAGAAGTAGTAGTAGTATCTGTAGCAGTTGCAATAGAAGTAGTACCAACAGTAGTTGTAGTAGTAGTTATTATTATTTTTATAGTAGTAGTAGTAGTAGTAGTAGTAGTAGCTGCAAAAGTGGCAGTAGTAGTTGTAGTAATAGTAGTCCCATCAGAAATAGTAGTAGGAGTATGATTAGAAGTTGCAGTAGTAGCAGTAGAAGGAGTAGTAGTTGTAGTAGTTGTATAAGCAATAGTAGTAGTAGTAGTAGTAGAGTAGTTGTAGTTCTAGTAGTAGTAGTAGTAGTGCTAGTAGTAGTAGTAGCAATTGTAGTAGCAGTAGTAGTTGTGGTGGTGGTAGTAAAAGTCGTAGTAGTAGTAGGAGGAGGAGGAGTTGTATTAGTAGTAGTAGTAGAAGCAATAGTACCAGCAGCAGCAGTAGTTGTTGTTGTTGTTATCGTTGTTGTTGTTGTAGAAGTAGTAGCAGTCATAGTAGTAGTACTAGTTTTAGTAGAAGAAGTAGTAGTAGTAGTAATAGTAGAAGTAGTAGTACTAGTAGTAGTGGTAGTATTATTATTGTTAGTAGTAGTAGTAGTAGTAGCAATACTAGCAGTAGTAGTTGTACTACTAGTAGTAATAGTTGTAGAAGTAGTAGTAGTATCTGTAGCAGTTGCAATAGAAGTAGTACCAGCAGCAGTTCTAGTAGTAGTTGTTATTGTTTTTATAGTAGTAGTAGTAGTAGTTGCAAAAGTGGTAGTAGTAGTTATGGTAGTAGTAGTTGTTGTAGTAGTAGTTGTTGTTGTCATTGTTATTGTGGTAATAGTGCTATTAGAAATAGTACTAGTAGTAGTAGAAGTATAAGTAGTAGCGGCAGTAGCAATAGAAATAGTAGCAGCTGTAGTAGAAGTAGTAGGAGGGGTTGGTTTAGGAGTAGAAGTAGTAGGAGTAGTAGTAGTAGCAGAAGTATTACTAGAAGTTTTAGTAGTAGTAGTAGGAGTAGTGGTATAAGTAGCAACAGAAGTAGTTGCAGTAGTGGCTATAAAAGTAGAAGCAGTAGTAGTAGTTGGAGTAATAGCAGTAGTAGAAGTAGTAGTTGTAGTAATAGGAATAGTAGTAGTACCCTAGCAATGGTAGTTGAAGTAGTAGTCGTAGTAGCAATAGTTTCAAGAATACAAGTAGTAGAAGTAGTAGTAGCTGTCGTAGCTATTGTAGTTGTAGTTGGAATAGTAATAGTAGCAACAGCAGCAGTAGCAGTAGCAGCAGTAGTGGTAGTAATAGTAGTATTAGTAGTAGTTGTAGCACCAGCAGTAGTAGCAGTGGTAGTTGTAGTAGTAGGAGGAGGAGGAGCTGTAGAAGTGGTAGTAGTAGTTGAAGTAGTAGTAGTAGTAGTATTAGCAGTAGTTGTTGCAGAAGTAGTAGCAATACGAGTAGTAGTAGTAGTGGTAGTAGTAGTAGTAGTATTAGCAGTAGGAGTAGTAGTAGTTTTAGTAGTAGTAGGAGTACTGGTTGCAGTAGTAGTTGTAGAAGTAGTAGTAGCAGTTGTCGTTGTAGTAGCAGTAGTAGTAGGAGTAGTAGTAGTAGCAATAGTAGTAGTAGTTGTTGTTGCTGTTGTTGTTGTTGTTGTTGTTGTAGTAGTAGTAGTTGTAGTAGTATTAGTAGTAGTAGTAATTGTAGTAGTTGTTGTAGTACCGGTGCTAGTAATAGTAATTGTAGTAGTGGTGTACTAGTACTAGCAGCAGCAGTGGTAGTAGTATTAGTAGTAGTAGTAGAAATAGTAGTGGTAGCAATAATAGTCATAGTAGTAGTAGTTGTAGTAGCTGTAGTAGTTGGACCAATAGTATCAGCAGCAATAGCAGTAGTAGTTCTAGTAGTAGTAGTTATTATCGTAGTAGTTGTAGAAGTAGTATTAGTATCTGCAGCAGTAGTAGTAGTAGTAGTAGGGGTGATAGTAGTAGCAATAGTAGTAGTTGTAGTAGTAGTAGTAGTAGCGCCAATAGAAGTACAACTGTTAATCCTACTCCTACTTGTGCAACTACTGCTGCAACTCTTACTCCTACTACTACTACCACTTCTCCTACTCCTACTACTGCTACTACGACCACTTCTATTACTAGTGCTACGATTATTACTACTTTTACGCATATTCCTGCTCTTGTTGCTGTTGCTACTACTCCTACTACAGCTACTCGTAATCTTATTGTTGCTACTATGTCTACTGATACTCCTACTACTACAACTAATACTACTATTACTATTACTTGTCTTAGTACTACTTGTCATACTGCTACTACTACAACTACTGCTAGTACTACTGTAGCTACTATTACTACTGTGACTCCTACTGCGACTACTGCAATTGATACTACTGCTGCTGCTACTACGAATAGTACTACTACTCATCTGCTTCTTTCACAACAACTACTACTACTATCGCTAATGCAACTACAACTACTTCTACGACTACAATTGCTGTTACTGCGTCCCCCACTACTCCTACTACTACCACTACTAGTATTATTATTACAACTAGTGTAACTACCATTACTACTACTACTACAACTACTTTGACTACTACTCCGACTACTGCTACTACTGCAACTACAACTACTACTCCTCCTACTACTACAACAACAACAACTACTCCTCCTATACCATCTTGTACTACTACTACTACAACTACTAATATTAATATTACTATTACTGCTACTATCGCTACTACACAAACTCATACTATTGTCGTTGCTGCAACAATAACAACAACTACTACTACTACCACTACTGACACTACTATTATGAAAACAACAACAACAACTACTACTACTACAACTATTACTCCTCCTGCTACTACTACTGCAACTACTACACCAACTAGCACTATTACTACTACTACTGCTACCGCCATTACTACCATAACTCATTCCTCTACTGCAACTGCTGCTACTACTACTACTCTTACAACCACCACTACTACTATCACTAACACAACTACAACTAATGTTGCTCCTACTACTAATTCTACTACTAATACAACTACAATTACTACTACTACTCCTATTACTGCTACTACTACTACTAATACTACTACTAGAACTATTCCTGTTCCTACTCCTACTACTACAACTTCTACTGCTATTACTACTACTACCCCAACTCCCATTACTACTACTACTACTACTATTACTACCACTACAACCCCTACTGCAACAACTACTACTCCAATTAGGACTACTAGTACTACTATTATTATTACTATATCTACTGCTAGTACTGCTACTATTATTACTACTACTACCGCTACTACTACTCCAACTGCTATTGCTACATCTACTACAACAACAACAACAGCTACTACTACTAAGTCTAATACTCCTACTAAAACTGCTAGTACTACTACTATTCAAACTACTACTACAACAACTACAACTACCACTCCTAACTCTCTTCCTACTACTACCATTAGTTCTACTACTACAATTATTACTACTGCTGCTGCTACTGCTAGTATTACTACTACTACGAATTCTACTACGACTATTGCCTATACTACTACTACTACTAGTAGTACAACTACAACAATAGCTACTACTACTACTATTACTAATGCTTCTACTACTACTCCAATTTGTACTATTACTACTACTCCTACTACTCCTACAACTACTACCACTACCACAACAACTACTACTGCTGCTGCTATTACGACTGCGACTGCATCTACTACACTAACTACTAGTCCTCCTACTACTACAGCTACTACTGTTGCTGCCACTGCAATTGCATCTACTACTACAACTACTTCCACCACCATTCCTACTCCTACTACTACTACTACTATTCCTACTCCTACTGCTACTACTAGTATAATAACTACTACTACTACTACTATTAATACTACCAATACTACTACTACATCTACTAGTACTACTACTACTCGTCCTCCGATTACTACTACTACTATTACTACCACTACTACTATTTCTATTACCATTACTACTACAATTACTACTACAATTGACACTACTATTACTACTACCACTCATACTACTACCACTTCTACAATTATTTTTACTACTACTACTACTACTACTACTGCTCCTACTACCATTCCCGCTGTTGCTGCTGTTGTTGCAGCTACTGTGGCTACTACTACAACTGCAGCTACCACTACGCCTACTTCTACTATTGCTGCTACGGCTGCTACTCCTACTACCACTACTACAACCACTACACCAACTACTACTACTACTCCAACAACTACCCCTACTATTACTACTACTACTCCTACTGCTGCTGCTACTTCATCTACTACTTAAACAACTATTACTGCTACTACTACTATTACTACTATTACTACTACTATTACTACTGAAACTACTACTGCTACTATTACTACTTCAACAACTATAACAACTAATATGTCTACAACACCAACTACTACTACACCTACTCCAACTACTACTTCTGCTACTACTATTACTACTACTACTTCTACCATAGGTACTGCTACTCCTACTCATTGTACTACTACTACTATTACTACTACTACTACTACTCCCACTACTATTACTCCTACACCCACTCCTACTCCCGCTCCTACTACTACTACTCTTACTCCCACTCCTACAGTTTCTACTACTCCTACTACAACTACTAATACCCCTCCTCCAACTAATACTATGCCTTCTGTTGTCTCTATTCCAATGCCTATTACTACTACTATTACTGTTGTCGCTGCTGCTACTACTACTACTACTATTACTACTATAACAACAACTACTACTGCTGCTACTACTGCTATTACTACTACAGCTTCTACTACGACTGCTACTAGTATTGCTGATACTGCGAAAACCCCTATTACTACTACTACTACACTACAACTACTGCTGCGGCTTCCACTACTACTACTACTACTACTACTACTACTACTACTACTACTACTACTACTACTGCTATTGCTGCTCCTACTACCACCACTATTACTAAGAAAACTAATTCTGCTACTAATAATACCACTACTGGTGCTGCTATTTGCGCCATTACTATTGCTACTGCTGCTTTTGCTATTGCTACTATTATGACTACTGCTATTGCTACTACTTCTACTAGTACTACTTTTACTGCACCTACTACTATTGCTATTGCTGCTACTACTACTGTTGCTACAGTTACAACAACTACTACTATTGTTGCTCCTACTATAGCTACCATCGCTAATACTATTGTTGCGGCTACGATGACATCTATTACTATTGCTACCACTTCTGCTACTACTGCTACTTCTACTGCAACTTCTACTACTACTTCTACTTCTTCTTCTATTACTACTACTACTACAACTACTGCAACTACAAATACTACGGCAACTACCACTGCTACTATTACTGCTGCTACTACTACTACTACCACAACTTCTCCTGCTACTACTGCTGCTGCTGTTGCTGCTACTATTACTTCTACTACTATTATTATCATTACTACTACTACTACAACTAGCAATACTACTACTACTGCTGCTACTGTTGCTACTAATGCTACTATGACTATTACTTCTAGTAGAACAACTTCTACTGCTCTTGCTACGACTACTACTACTGCTGCTACAGCTACTACTGTTACTACTACTACTATTTCTACTATTGCGGTTACTACTAATGCTCCTGCTACTGCTACTACTTCTGCTATTATGACTAATACTGCTGTTGTTGCTACAACTACTACTACACCTACTCCTACAAATAATGCTAGTGTTACTGCTGTTGCTGCTATTTCTGCTACTATGACTCCTGGTACTTCTACTAAGACTACTACTACTACTGTTGCTGCTTCTACAACTGGTATTGCTACTATTGCTACTACTGCTGCTACTACTAGTGCTACTTCTGCTATGGCTTCTATTACAACTTCTACTAGTACTACTACTACTACTACTACTACTACTACTACTACTACTACTACTACTACTACTACTACTACTACTACTACTATTACTGCTACAGCTACTACTACAACAACTACTACTAGTAGTACTACTACTATGACTGTTGCTACTACTACTACTACAATTACTGCTACTAATGATACAACTTTCACCACAAATGCCATGGCAGCTACTGTGTTGCAACTACCACTACTGCAACTGCAACGGCCACTACTAGTGTCGCTACTGCAACTTCTTCTACTTCTACTTCTACCACTACAACTGCTGCTACAACTACTGCTGTTGTCACCGCTACTACTACATTTACTACAACTGCAGTTACTATGACTATTTCTGCTACAGCAGTGACTACTACTATTGTTGCTCTTACAACTGCTACTACTAATGCTACTGCAACTACACCTACTACTGCTACTACTACCACAACTGCTTCAGCTATTACTACTACTCCTACTCCTAAAATTGTTTCGACCACTAGTTCTTCTATTACTACACCAACAACAACAACAACAACACCAACAACAACTACTACTACTACTACTACTATTACTACTACTACTACTACTATTACTACTACTACTACTACTACTACTACTACTACCTCTACTACTACTAATACTACTATTAGTACTACTAGTACTACAGCTACTATTGCTGCTACTACCACAACTACAACAACTACTGCTACTATTACTCTTGCTACTGTAACAACTACAACTATTATTACTGCTGCTCCTACTATTACTCCTAATACACCTACTACAACTACTACTATGACTACTACAACTATTACTATTGCTACTACTCCTACTAAAGCTGCTATTATTACCATTACCGCTACTACGACTACTATTCTGTTGCTACTACTACTACTACTACTACTATTACTACTTCTACTGGCATTACTGCTACTACTGCTACTACTTCTACCACTACTCGTACTACAACAACAACAACAACTACTACTACTGCTACTACAGTTTTTGCTCTACTACTACTACTACTGTTGCTACTGCTACTACTACTTCTTCTGCTGCTAGTCCTACAACTACTCCTGCTTCTTCTACTACTACTACTCCTCCTACTACTACTACTCTCACTACTACTACTCCTATTGCTACAACTGCTATTACTACCGCTCCAACTCCTATTACTACACTTACGACTACTACCGCTACTACTACCACCACTACTATTACTTCTACTAGCACCACTACTACTACTATCACTACTACAACTCCCGCTACTACTAGTGTTTCCACTACTACTACAACTACAGTTACAATAACTACTACTTCTGCTAGTATTACTGTTGCTACTACTACTACTACTACTGTTGCTACTACTGCTGCTGCTAGTGCTCTTGCCATTACCACTACTCCTACTACTACAACGATCGCCACTACTATTACTACCAATATTACTACTACTACTACTGCGACAACAACAATAACAACTTCTGCAAGTACTACTAGTACTACTCCTAATGCTGCTACTACAACAACAACAACTACTGCTACTCAACTACTTAAACGAATACTACTAGTAGTAGTAGTACTACTACTACTTGTATTACTACTACTTGTACAACTACTACTACTACCTCAACTACTGCTAGAACAAAAACCACAACAACAAGAACTACTACTTGTACTACTGCTGTTACTGCTACTACAACTGCTACTACTGCTGCTGCTGCTACTAATACTATTACAACTATCACTACTACTACTGTTGCTACTACTACTACTACTACCACTGCTTCTATTACAACTACTACTACTCCTATTACTACTGCTGCTGCTGCTACTACTACTGCTACGACAACTACTACTATAACTACTACTACTGCTACTTCAACTATTATTACTTCTACTACTACGATAGCTACTCCTTGTACCACTCATTCTACAACTACTACTACTAATGCAACTACTACTACTACTACTGCTGCAGCTGCTGCTGCTGCTGCTGTGACTACTGCTACTACAACAACAACAACAACAACAACAACTACTACTACTACTACTACTACTACTACTACTACTACTACTACTAGTACTACTACTATGGTTGCTACTGCTACTACTACTGCTGCTGATACTACTACTTCTACTGCTACTACTATTACTACTTGCTATACTATTGTAAATACTACTATTACTACTTCTACTACTATTACTACTATTACTACTACTATTACTATTACAATTACTACTACTACTACTACTATTATTATTACTACTGCTACTACTACTATTACTACTATTACTACTACTATTACTACTGAAACTACTACTGCTACTATTACTACTTCAACAACTATAACAACTAATACGTCTACAACACCAACTACTACTACACCTACTCCAACTACTACTTCTGCTACTACTATTACTACTCCTACTTCTACCATAGGTACTACTACTCCTACTCATTGTACTACTACTAATACTACTACTACTACTACTCCCACTACTATTACTCCTACTCACACTCCTACTCCCGCTCCTACTACTACAACTCTTACTCCCACTCCTACGGTTTCTACTACTCCTACTACAACTACTACTACCCCTCCTCAAACTAATACTATGCCTTCTGTTGCCCCTACTCCAACTCCTATTACTACTACTATTACTGTTGTCGCTGCTGCTACTACTACTACTACTATTACTACTATAACAACAACTACTGCTACTGCTACTACTGCTATTACTACTACAGCTTCTACTACGACTGCTACTAGTATTGCTCATACTGCGAAACCCCTATTACTAATACTACTACACTACAACTACTGCTGCGGCTTCCACTATTACTACTACTACTACTACTACTACTACTACTACTGCTATTGCTGCTCCTACTACTACTACTACTACTAATAAAACTAATTCTGCTACTAATAATACCACTACTGGTGCTGCTATTTGCGCCATTACTATTGCTACTGCTGCTTTTGCTATTGCTACTACTATGACTACTGCTATTGCTACTACTTCTACTAGTACTACTGTTACTGCACCTACTACTATTGCTATTGCTGCTACTACTACTGCTGCTACAGTTACAACAACTACTACTATTGTTGCTCCTACTATAGCTACCATCGCTAATACTATTGTTGCGGCTACGATGACATCTATTACTATTGCTACCACTTCTGCTACTACTGCTACTTCTACTGCAACTTCTACTACTACTTCTACTTCTTCTTCTATTACTACTACTACTACAACTACTGCAACTACAAATACTACGGCAACTACCACTGCTACTACTACTGCTGCTACTACTACTACTACCACAACTTCTCCTGCTACTACTGCTGCTGCTGTTGCTGCTACTATTACTTCTACTACTATTATTATCATTACTACTACTACTACAACTAACAATACTACTACTACTGCTGCTACTGTTGCTACTAATGCTACTATGACTATTACTTCTAGTAGAACAACTTCTACTGCTCTTGCTACGACTACTACTACTGCTGCTACAGCTACTACTGTTACTACTACTACTATTTCTACTATTGTTGTTACTACTAATAATCCAGCTCTTGCTACTACTTCTGCTATTATAACTAATACTACTGTTGTTGCTACAACTACTATTACGCCTACTCCTACAAATAATACTAGTGTTACCGCTGTTGCTGCTATTTTTGCTAGTATGACTCCTGGTACTTCTACTAAGACTACTACTACTGCTGTTGCTGCTTCTACAACTGCTATTACTAATATTGCTACTACTGCTGCTACTACTAGTGCTACTTCTGCTATGGCTTCTATTACAACTTCTACTAGTACTACTTCTACTACTACTTCTACTACTACTGCTACTACTACTACTACAACTACTACTACTACTACTACTACTACTACTACTACTATTACTGCTACAACTACTACTGCAACTACTACTACTAGTAGTACTACTACTATGACTGTTGCTACTACTACTACTACTACTACAACAATTACTGCTACTGATGATACAACTTTCACCACAAATGGCATGGCAGCTACTGTGCTGCAACTACAACTACTGCAACTGCAACGGCTACTACTAGTGTCGCTACTAAACTTCTTCTACTTCTACTTCTACCACTACAACTGCTGCTACAACTACTGTTGTTGTCACCGCTACTACTACTTTTACTACAACTACAGTTGCTGTGACTATTTTTGCTACAACAGTGACTACTACTATTGTTGCTCTTACAACTTCTACTACTACTGTTGCTACTACTAATGCTACTGCTACTAGTACCACAACTGCTTCAACTATTACTACTACTCCTACTCCTATAATTGTTTCGACCACTACTTCTTCTATTACTACACCAACAACAACAACTACTGCTACTACTACAACTACTACTACTACTACTACTACTACTACTACTACTACTACTACTACTACTACCTCTACTACTACTAATAGTACTATTAGTACTACTAGTATTACAGCTACTGTTGCTGCTACTACCACAACTACAACTACTACTGCTACTATTATTGCGACTACTTGAACAACTACAACTACTGTTACTGCTACTCCTGCTATTACTCCTAATACACCTACTACAACTACTACTATGACTACTACAACTACTACTATTGCTACTAATACTACTAAAGCTGCTATTATTACGATTACTGCTACTACAACTACTATTCTGCTGCTACTGCTACTACTACTACTACTACTATTACTACTTCTACTGGCATTACTGCTACTGCTGCTGCTACTACTTCTACTGGCATTACTGCTACTACTGCTACTACTTCTACCGCTACTCGTACTACAACAACAACAACAACTACTACTACTACTACAGTTTTTGCTACTACTACTACTACTACTATTGCTACTGCTACTACTACTTCTTCTGCTGCTAGTCCTACAACTACTCCTGCTTCTACTACTACTACTCCTACTACTACTACTACTATCACTACTACTAGTCCTACCGCTACAACTGATATTACTACTGCTCCAACTCCTATTACTACACTTACGACTACTACCGCTACTACTACTACTACTATTACCACTACTACTACCACTACTACTATTACTTCTACTAGTACCACTACTACTAGTATCACTACTACAACTCGCGCTACTACTAGTACTTTCACTACTACTACAACTACAGTTACAACTACTACTACTACTGCTAGCATTACTGTTGCTGCTACTACTACTACTACTGTTGCTACTAGTGCTGCTGCTACTGCTCTTGCCATTACCACAACTCCTACTACTACAACGATTGCCACTACTACTACTACCAATATTACTACGACTACTACTTTGACAACAACAATAAGAACTTTCGCAAGTACTACTAGTACTACTCCTACTGCTGCTACTACAACAACAACAACAACTACTACTCTACTACTTAAACTAATACTACTACTACTTGTGTTACTACTACTTGTACAACTACTACTACTACTTGTACTATGACTACTGCTACTTCAACTACTGCTAGAACAAAAACCACAACAACAACAACTACTACTTGTACTACTGCTGTTACTGCTACTACTACTGCTACTACTGCTGCTGCTGCTACTACTAATACTCTTACAACTATCACTACTACTACTGTTGCTACTACTCCTACTACTACCACTGCTTCTATTACAACTACTACTACTCCTACTACTACTGCTGCTGCTGCTACTACTATTGCGATGACAACTACTACTATAACCACTACTACTGCCACTTCTCCAACTATTATTACTTCTACTACCACTACAGCTACTCCTTGTACAACTCATTCTACTACTACTACTACTAATGCAACTGCTACTACTACTACTGCTGCTGCTGTTTCTACTACTACTACAACAACAACAACAACAACAACAACAACAACAACAACAACAATAACTACTACTACTAGTACTACTACTGTTGTTGCTACTGCTACTACTACTGCTGCTGATACTACTACTTCTACTGCTACTACTGCTACAACTATTACTACTTGCGCTACTATTGTTAGTACTACTACTACTACTTCTACTACTATTGCTGCTATTACTACTACTTCTGCTACTACAGCTGCTGTGACCCCTACCACTACTGCCACTTCTATTTCAACTACTGCTATTACTACTACTACTACTACTACTAATGCAACTGCTACTGCTGCTATTGCTAGTACAACAACTATTAATACTACTTCTATGACTGCTATTGCTACGACCATTACTCCTACGGCTACTACCCCTACTACTACAACTACTATTAGCAATACTACTATTATTGCTACTAATACTACTACTGCCGTACTACTGCTACAACTACTACTACTACAACTACTACAACTACAACTACTACTAATACGACTACAACTACAGCCACTACTACAGCTGCTACTGCTACCACTACTGCTGTTGCTATTACTACTACTATTCCTGCTATTGTTGCTACTCCAACTACTATTACGACCGCTACAACTACTACCTCTACTACTACCACTACTGCTGCAGCATCTACGACTGCTACTACTACCACTTTTGTTGCTACTACTACTAATATTAGTATTGTCGCTACTGCTTCTGTTGCTTCTAGTCCAACTACTATTACTACTATTACTACTACTAGTGTGACAAATACTTCTACTACTACCACTACTTCTATTGCTTCTTCTTCTTCTACTACTACTACTACTACTACTACTACTACTACTACTACTACTACTACTACTACTACTACAACTACTGCAACTACTACTAATGCAACTACCACAACTACTAGCACTACTACTACTACTGCTACACCTACTAATACAACAACTACTACTACTGCAACGACTACTACTTCTACTATTAGTACGATTACTGTTGCTACTACTACTAAAACTACAACTATTATAACTATAACTCATACTGCTACCACCACGACTTCAACTACAACTCCCCCTACTTCTACTGCTACTTCAACTACTGCATCTACTACTATTACTACTACTACTACTACTACTACTAATACTATTACTACTACTACTACAATTGCTATCGCTACTACTGCTACTAATGCTACTACTACGACTAGTAGTAATACTACTATTGCTACTACTACAACTAGTAAAATTAGTACTCCTACAACTACTATTACTACTACTACTACTACTTCTCCTGCTACTACTACTATTAGTACTACTACTACTATTACTACTAATACTCCTACTACAGCAACAACAACAACTACCGCAATTACTACTACTACAAGTACAACAACAACTACTACTATTAAAACTACTACGGCTACAACTACTACTACCACTACTGCAACAACAACTACTACTACTACTATTACGGCTCTGACAACTACTACTTCTACTACTACTACTCGAACTACTGATACTACTATTACTGCAACTACTAGTATTAGTACTAGTACTACGACTACTGCTACTTCTACCACTACTATTACTACTACTACAACTACTACTACTGCTGCTGCTGCTGTTGCTACTACTACTACTACTACTACTACTACTACTACTACTATTACTACTGCTACAACCACTACTACTATTTGTACTACTGCTACCACTACTGTCACTACAACTACAACAACTACTATTATTATTACTACTACTACTAACACTACTACTATGACTACTACTACCTCTACTGCCACTACAACAACTACTACATTTACTACAACTTTTATTACTACTATTTCGACTACTATTATTACTCCTATTGCTACTACCAATACTAGTTTTACTACTATTACGACATCTACTACTCCAACTACTATTACAACTACCACTACTATTACTACTACTGCTATGATTATTACTACTACTACTTCTGCTGCTACTGCTATGACTACTACTACTATTAGTACTATTGTTGCTAATACCTCTACTTCTACTACTACCACAATTACCACCACCATCACTACTACTATTCCTATTACCAATACTACTACTGCTACGACTACAAGTGCTATAACAACTACTACTACAACTACTTCTACTACTACTATTATTACTGCTACTTCTACCTCTGGCACTACTACTACTGCTACTTCTACTACTACAACAACTGCTACTACTACTAGTAGTCATAATAGTAGTTGTAGTAGTAGTTGTAGTAGTAGCAGGAGTAATAGTAATAGTAGTAGTTGTTGTTGTTGTAGTTGTAGCAGCAGCAGTATTAGTAGTAACAGTAGTATGAGTAGCAGTAGTAGTAGGAGTTATAGTAGCAGCAGTCGCAGTAGTGGTAGTAATATTAGTGTTAGTCATACTAGTTGTCATTGTAGTGGTATTAGTAGTAGTAATAGGAGTAGTGGTAGTTGTAGTAGTAGGAGTTGTTGTAGGAGTAGTACAGTAGTATTAGTAGTAGTAGGAGTGGTAGTAGGCAGAGCAGTGGTATTATCAGTAGTAGGAGTAAGAATAGGAATAGTATTAGTTGTATCAATAGTAGTAGTAGTTGTTGTTGTTGTTGTAGTAGTAGTAGTAATAGTAGCAGGAGTAGCAGTAGTAGTTGTTGTTGTTGTAGCAGCAGCAGTAGTAGTAGTTGCAGTAGTAGAAGTAGTAGTAGCCATAGTGGTTGGAGTGGTAGTGGTAGTAGTGGTAATAATATTATTACTACTAGTAGTAGAGGTAGTAGTAGTAGTAGGACAAGAAGTAGCAGTAGGAGTTGGAGCAGGAGTAGTTGTAGTAGTAGAAGCAATAGTAGTAGTAGTAGTAGGGGTAGGAGTAGTTGTAGTAATAGTAGTACTAGGAATAGTAGTAGAACTAAGAGTTGGAGTAGGATAGGTAATAGTAGTAGTAGTAGTACTACTACTACTACCAACAGCAACAGAAGCAACCATAGTAGTAGTGGTAGTACTAGTACAAGTAGTTGTTGTAATAGCAGTAATCGTAGTAGTTGAAGTTGTTATTGTAGTAGTAGTAGTAGTAATAATAATAGTATTAGTGTTAGTAGTAGTAGTAGTGATAATATTAGCAGTAGCAGTAGCAACAATAGTAGTAATAGTAGTAGCAGTAATTGTAGTAGTATTGGAGTAGTAGTAGGTGTAGTATTAGTTGGAGTAGGGGTAGTATTAGTTGTATAGGCGTAGTAGTAGGTGTAGTATTAGTTGGAGTAGGGGTAGTAGTAGTAGTAGTAGGAGTTGTAGTAGCAGTTGGTTTTGGAGTTAGATTAGCAGTGGTTGTAGTAGCTAGTAGTAGTAGTACTAATAGTACTAGTAGTTGTTGTTGTTGTTGTTGTAGTTGTAGCAGCAGTAGCAGCAGTAGCAGTAGTTGCAGAAGTTGTAGTAGTAGTTCTAGTAATCAGAGTAGTAGTAGGGGTATCACTTGGAGGAGGAGGAGTGGTAGTAGTAGTCTTAGTAATAGTAGCAGTAGTAGGAGTTGGAGTAGTAGTAGTAATAAGGGTAGTAGTACTTGGAGTAGTGGTAGTAGTAGTAGTACTAGTAGTGGTATTAGTGGTAGTAGTTGCTGCTGTTGTTATTGTTGCTACTACTCCAACTACTATTACTACTACTATGACTACTACTCCTGCTACCACTACTGCTACTGCAACTACTACTACTACTATTACTACTACTGCTACTCCTATTATTGCTTGTCATACCGCTACTGCTGCTACAACTGTTTGTCATACCACTATTGCTGCTACAACTAATACTACTACTACTACTACTATTACTACTACTACTTCTGCTTGTAGCACAACTACTACTACAACTAATACTTCGACTGCTACTATGACTACTGCTTCTACTACCACAAAACAACAACTAGTGCTACGCCAACTACTACTACTACTTCGTCGACTACTACAACTTCTACTACTACAACTACTACTGCTACTCTTACTTCTGCTGCTACTACTATAGCTACTGTGACTTCTACTACTACTGCTAGTACTACTACAATTATTACTATACAGCTACTACTACTACTGCCTATGGTACAACTACCACTTCTACTACTACTACAACTTCTGCTACAGCAACTGTCACTCCTATCGCTGCAACTACTACTACTTTTGTGACTACTACTACTGCTGCTGCTGGTACACCTACTTTTACTACTACTGCTGCTCCAACTACTATCTACTGCTGCCGCTGCTACTGCTATTCTTGCAACTACTGCTACAACTGCTACACTTGCTGCTACTACTACTACTGATACTACAACTACTATTACAATTATGGCTACTACTGCTCCTACTGCAACTATTGCTACGACCACTATTGCTACTACTACTACTATTACTACCACGGCTACTACCACCACCATTAATACTACTACAACTACTATTGCTATTGCTACTACTACAACTACTATTGCTATTGCTACTACTACAACTACTACAATTATAACTACCACAACTACTACTACCACTTCTACTACTACCACTATCACAACTAACACTACTGCTACTACTACTATTACTTTCAATAAAACTTCTACTATTACAACCACCACCACTACTACTACTATTACTACCACAACTGCTAATGCAACTATTGCTACTGCTACTACTATGTCTATTACTACTAGTGCTACTACTGCTACTACTTCTACTCCTGCTAATAATATTTCTCCTGCTACTACTACTTCTACTACTACCACTACTACTACTGTTGGTCCTAATTGTATTGATACTACCGCTACAACTAGTACTCCCACTACTACTAATTGTACTACACCTACTACTACAACTACTGCTACTGCTACTACTACCGCTACTACTATTAGCACTTATACCAGTGCTCCCCTGCTGCGTTTACTACTTCTGCTACTACTACGAAAACTACTACTGCTTCTACAGATAAGACTACTACTTCTACAGCTACAAATACTACTTCTATTACTACTACTGCAACTACTACTACTTCACCTACTACTACTACGTCTGCTGCGACAACTACTATTACTACTATGACTACTACTCCAACTAATAATACTTCTTCAATGACTACGACTTTTGCTACTAACGCTACTGCTACTTGTACTATTACTACTATTGCTACTGCTTTTATTGCTACTGCCACTCATTTTACCACTATTACTGCTACTACTACCATTGCTACTACTTTTACTACTACTGCTGCTACTATTGCTACTAATACTACTTTTACTTCTACTACTTTTGCTACTATTGCTACTACTGTAACTTCTATTATAGCAACTACTACTATAAATACAACCAGTTCTCCAACTACTACTACTAGTACTACTACTTCTACTACTTTTCCTACTACTACTGCTGCTGCTGCTACTGCTGCTTCTGCTACTACTAGAACAACTACTACCACTATTACTACTATTGTTGTTGCAACTACTACTATTACTTTTCTTACTACTACTACTATTGCCACTACTACTTCTGCTACTACTACTACTGCTGCTATTGCAACTATTACTTCTGCTACTACTACTACTACTAGTACTACTACTTCTACTAATACTATTTTTGTTACAACTACTACTGCAGCAGATACTACTCTACTTCTCCTACTACTTCTGCTGCTGCTACTATTATTGCAAATACTAATGCTTCTGCCACTGTTTCTAGCACTACTACTATGGCTACCAATACTCCTATTACAACTACAACTATGACTTCTACTTCTGCTGCTACTACAACAACAACTACTACTACTTCTACTATTACTAGTACCACTGCTTCTACTATTACTAACACCACTGCTACTCCTACGTCTACTGCTACTACTGCTGCCACTATCGCAGCTGCAGTTGCTTTTGTTGCTACTAAAACTACTACTACTACTACATCTACTACTACTGCTGCTATTACTATTATTACCACCACTACTACTGCGCCAATTCCTACAACTACTAATACTATTACTACTACTACAACTATTGTTGTTGCTACTACTATTACTATTACTACTTCTGCAACTATTACAACAACAACGACAACTACTACTACTACTACTAATACTACTGCTACTGTTGCTGCTACAGCTACTACTGCTACTACAACTATTGGCACTACGGCTGCTACTATTGCTACCACAACTACTACTATTGCAACTGCTACTACTAAAACAACAACTACTACTGCTGCTGCTGCTTCTACTGCTGCTACTATGACTACTGCTAGTCAACAACTACTACTACTAACATTGTTGTTGTTACCACTTCTACTACTACCCTACTACTCCTACCCCTACTCTACTACTACTCTTACTCTACTACTGCTACTACTTCTACTACTACTACTACTATTACTACAGCTACTAATTTTACTACTACTACTACTATTACTACAACAACTACCTCTACTATTACTACCACTTCTACTACTCTTCTACTCCTACTACTCCTACTCCTACTCCTCAAACTACTGCTACAACAACAACAACAATAACAACAACTGCTACAACTGCTACTACAACTGCTACTACTCTTACTAGTACTACTAATGCTACTGCTTCTACTACTAATATTATTACTACAACCACAACTATTACTGTTACTCCTAATAATTCAAATACTAATGCTCCTAATACTCCTATCTCTCCGAATACTCCTACCACTACTACTATTACTGCTACTACAACTATTTCTACTACAACAACAACTACTGCTACTACTAGTATGCTAACTACAACTGCCACTATTAATACCACTACTACTATTACTACTAGTTCTGATACTACTACTAATTTACTACTACTACTACTACTACTACTGCTACTACTACTACTACGATTACTTCTACTACTACTACGACGACTACTACTACTATTATAACTACTACTACTCCTCCTATTTCTACTATTATGACGAGTACTACCACTACTATTACAATTAGTACTACTGCTACCAAAAAGTCTACTTCTACTACAAATACAAATACAAATACTACTCCACTCCACCTCTTCCAGTACCACAACTATTACCTCTACTATTGCTACTACTACTCGTACTACTAATCCTACTACTACTACAACTACTATAACTACTATTACAACAACTACTACTATTACTATTACTACTAATACTATAATTACTACTACTACTGCTACTACTACTATTACTTCAGGTACCACTGCTACTACTACTGCTACCGCTATTGCGAGTAATTCGCCTAATACTACTGCTGCTACTAGTATTACTCCTACTACTCCTACTACTACTACTAGTTCTACCACTACTACTACTTCTCTTGCTACTACTACTATTACTACTACCACTACTATTACTACCAATACTCCCACTACCACAACAATAACGACTACTACTGTTACTACCACTACAACTAACTACTACTACTACTACTACTACAACAACTACTACGACTACTACAACAACAACTACAACTACTACTATTACAGCTACTACAACCACTACTTCTACTACTACTACTACTCCAACAACTACTGCTAATATTTTTGCTACTACTAATATTACTACTATAACTACCAATACTAGTACAACTACTACTACAATTGTTAGTACTACGACTACTGCTACTACGAGTACTGATACTACTACTACTACTTCTACTATTACTACTGCTACAACAACTACTACTACTATTTGTACTACTACTACCACTACTACTACCACTACAAACACTACTATAATTATTATTACTACTACTACTACTACCGCTACTACAACTACTACTCTTGCTACAACTATTACTACAATTACTACAACTACTACTATAACTAATATTGCTACTTCCAATACTGCTTTTACCACTACTACGAGAACTACTACAACACCTACTACTCGTCCTCCTCCTACTGATAGTACACTTAGTTATACTAGTGCTACATTGACTCCTACTACTATCAATTCTACTATTACTATTACACCTACTACTCTTACTACTACTGCAACTACTACTACTACTATCACTACTACTACTACTGCTACTAGAACAACTACTGCTACTACTACTACTTATTGTACTACTGCAACTATCGCTGCAGCTGCTACAACTATTGCTACTACTACTACTGCTGCGGCTACTACTCCTGCTACTACTACTACTTCTACTACCACTGCTGCTGCTACTATTAGTACTCGCTCCACAATGACAACTAATACTACTACTGCTGCTCGTGCATTTGCTGCTACTACTACTACTACTGCTGCTTCTACTACTACTACCTGCTACTGCTATTGCTACTACTACTACTACTACTACTACTACTACTACTACTACTACTACTACGACTACTACTACTACTACTACTACTACTAGAACAACAACAACAACAACTACAACTACTACCAGAACAACAGCAACAACAACAACAACAACAACAACAACTACTACTACTACTACTACTACTACTACGACTACTACTACTACTACTACTACTACTACTACTACTACTAGTACTAGTACTACTACTACTACTACTACTACTACTACTACTACTACTACAACTACTACTACTACTACTACTACTACAACTACTACTACTACTTCCAATACTGCTATTGTTGTTACTACTACTACCGCTACTGCTACTGCTGCTACTACTACTGCCTTTAGTACTACTACTACTAGAACTGCAACTACTGCTGCAACAACTGCTACTTCCAATTCTACCGCTATCGCTTAAACTACCAATACTCATTCTACTACTAATACTACTACAACTGCTGCTTCTACTACCACTGCTACTACTATTATGGCTATTGCTACTAGTGCTACACCTACTAGTGCTACTACAACTACTTCTACTACTGTTGCTGCTAATAATACTACAACTACTGTTGCTACTGCTACTGCTCCTTCCACTACTAAAACTAGTACAATAACAACTACCGCTAAAATTACTACTTCCGCTACTACTGCTACTACTACTACAACAGCTGTTGCAGTGACTACTAGTATGGCTACGAGTGCTGCTGCTACTTCAACTACAACTATAACAACTTCTACTACTACAACTACAACAATAACTACTACTACTACTACTACTACTACTACTACTACTACTACTACTATTGTGGCTCCTACAACCGATCACTGCAACTTCTACTACTACTCCTACTACTACAACAACAACAACAACAACAACAACAACAACTACTACTACTACTACTACTACTACTACTACTACTACTACTACTACTACTACTACTACTACTATAACAACAACAACAACAACTACTACTACTACTACTACTACAACAACAACTACAACTACAACTACTACTTCCTCTACTGCTACTGCTGCTACTACTATTTCCACTACTGCTACTGCTACTACTACTAGAACTGCAACTACTGCTGCTTCCATTTCTACTGCTACCACTTGAACTACCAATACTTATTCTACAACTAATACTACTACGGCTGCTGCTTCTACTACTACTGCTACTACTATTATGGCTATTGCTACTACTACTACACCTACTTGTACTACTACATCTACTACTACTTCTATTACTACTTCTACTACTACTGCTGCTAATAATACTACAACTACTGGTTCTACTGCTACTACTCCTACCACTACTAAAACTACTACAATAACGACTACCACTAAAACTACTGCTATAGCTACTACTACTACTACTTCTATTGCTACTACGACTACTACTAGTACTACTTCTACTATTACTACTACTGCTACTGCGAGTACAACAACTATGACTGCTGCTTATGCATTACTACTTCTATTACTACTACTTTTGCTACTGCAATTATGGCTACTACTGATATGACTACTACTATTACTACTACAGCTACTATAGCTACTATCGTTACTTCTACTACCTTTACTACTAGTCCTACAGCTACTATTGCTACAACTGCTACTTTTCGTACTACTACTACTACAGTTATGACTACAACTATGACTACTATTGCTACTACTAATAATACTTCTGCTATAACAACTTTTGCTACTAATACTTCTACTACAACTACAAATGCCACTACAGCTACTATTTCTATAGTAATTATTACTACTTCTTGAATTAGCACTCCTTCAGCTACTACTACTACTACTACTTCTACTACTTCTTCTACATTTAACAAACTACTAATACTGCGGCTACTACTATTTCTACTAGTATTAGTGCTACTACAGCTGCTGCTACTGCCACTTCAGGAACTACTACTACTGCTACTACTACTTCTCTTATACCATTTGCTCCCACTGCAACTACTTCTACTGCCACTCCCACAACAACTACAACCAATACTACTGCTACTACTGCTGCTACCACTACAATCGCTACTCCTACTAATTATAGTTCTACTAGTACTACCACTACTACTGCTATAACTATTAATACAACTAATACTGCTATTATTACTGCTACTACTAATGCTATGACTACTACTACTAATACTACTACTACTACTACTACTGTTACAACTATTGCTACTACTACAACTACTGCTACTACAACTAGTACTACTATGATAACTACTACTACTACTAATACCACTACTTCTATTACAACTACTAAGCTAGTTCTACTAACGCTACTACTACTCCTCCTGTTTCTAATGCTACTACTGCAAATGCTACTACTATTACAGCTAATTTTTCTATGACTGCTACTAGTTCTACAGCTACCACTTCTACTGCTACTACTTCTGCTACTACTAATGCTGCTACTACTACTACTACGACTACTACTGCTACTAACTACTACTACCACTACAACTACTGCTACTACTACTTTTACGACTAATACTACTACTGCTGCTGCTGCTACTAACTACGATAAATACTATTTCTACTACTGCTACTGCTGCTACTACTACTACTACAACAACTACTACTGCTACTACTTCTACAACTACAACTACTAGTGCTACTACTTCTACAACTACAACTACTACTACGACTGCTACTACTGCTACTAGTGCCACTACTCCTGGTACTACCTCTACTACTACCACTATTTTTGCTACTAGTACTACTGATACTTTTGCTGCTGCTACTATTACTACTATAATAGTTGCTACTACCACAACTATTACAATGACTGCTACTACCACTGCAACTTCTACTACTATTTCAACTACTACTACGACTTCAGCTACAACTACTGCTACTACTACTATTAATTCTACTACTACTGCTAATGCTGCTACTACTACTGTTTATACTACTACTACTAGAACTCAAACTAATGCTACACCTAATACTACACCTAATACTACTACGTCTACTGCAACTTCTTTACTACTTTTACTACTACTCCTGCTAATACTACTACTAATACTACTACTACCACTACTATTCCTACCACCACTAAAACTACTACTACTACTACTACTACTACTACATCTTTTGCTACTACTACTACTATTATTTCTACAACTGCTACTACTGGTACTACTAAAACTACTATGACTACTACTAGTTCTGCTACTAATACTACTACTACTACAACTACTGCTACAACTACTGCTACTACTCCTACAACTATTGCTACTACTACTTCAACTACTGCTACTACAACTTGTACTACTATAACAATAACTACAACTACTACTAATACCACTACGTCTGTTACAACTTCTATTGCTACTTCTACTACCGCTACTACTGCTGCTACTACTACTACTACTACTCTTGTTTCTACTGCTACTGCTGTAAATGCTATTATTATTATTGCTAATTCTTCTATGACTGCTACTAGTGCTACTACTACTACTTCTACTGCTTCTACTTCTGCCACTACTACTTTTTCTACTACTGCTGCTGCTGCTGCTACTGCTACGACTCCTACTGCTACTAACTACTACTACCACTACAACTACTGGTACTACTACTTCTGCGACTAATACTACTGCTGCTGCTACTACTACTAACTACAACAACTCCTACTTCTTCTACTGCCACTACTACTACTACAACTACTACTGCTTGTGCTACTACAACTACAACTACTACTACAATTGCTACTATTGCTACTGCAGCCACTGCTGCTGGCACTACCGCTACTACTACTAATACTTCTGCTGCTGCTACTACTACTACTACAATAGTTGCTACTACCACACCTATTACAATGACTGCTACTACCACAACAACTTCTACTACTATTTCAACTACTACTACTTCAGCTACAGCTGCTGCTGCTACTACTAATAATTCTACTACCACTGCTAATGCTACTACTGCTACTGTTTGTACTACTACTAGTAGAACACAAACTAATGTTATTACTGCTATAACTACTACTACTTCTATTACTACTGCTACCGCTAGAACTACCACTTCTCATAGTACTACTAACAGTTCTACAACTACTGCTTCTACTGCTACTGCTACTACTATTACGGCTACAACTACTACTACTACACCTAATACTACTACGTCTGCTACTACTTCTTTACTACTTTTATTACTATTCCTGCTAATACTACTACTAATACTATTGCTACTACTACTCCTCCTACAACCACTAATACTACTACTACAAGTACTACTACATCTTTTGCTACTACTACTATTTCTACTACTATTACTACTGGTACTACTACGACAACGACTACTACTTCTACTACTATTACAACTACTACTGCTACTACCGCTACTGCTGCAACTGCTGCCCCTGCAACTACCACCACCACTATTACATCTTCCATGCCTACTACTACTAATACTAATACTAATACTTCTGCTACTGCCGCTACTGCAACAACTTTTACAATTTGGTACTATTGTTGCTACTATGACTACTACAACCACTTCGACTAGTTCTGCTACTACTATGACTACTACTACAACTTGGACTACAACTAGTACTACTGCTACTACTGTTACAAATACTACTACTACTACAACTACAATTGCTACCACTACAATTATCACTACCAATACTACTACTACAACTATTGCTACTCCTACAACAACTTACGATACTACTACCAATACTACCACTACAACTACTACTATGACTAAAACTACAGTGAATACTGCTACTACCGCTGCAACTGGTACTACAGCTAGTACACATACTATTGCTACTACAACTACTACTGCTACTACTATTGCTACTACAACTACCACTACTACAATAGTTGTTGCAGCTGCTGCTGTGACTCCTACTACAATTACTACTATTACTACTGCTGCAGCTGCTGCTACCACTATTACTACTACTAGTTCTACTACAACTATTGTAGCTACTACTACTATTATTACTACTACTATTACTACAACTGCTACTACTAAGAGTACTATAATTATTATTATTACTACTACTATTACTATTATTTCTACTACTACTACTTCCACTACTACGACTTCTACTACTCCTACTACTATTACTAGTACTGCCACTACGACTATTACTACTACAATCACTACAACTACAACTATTGCTACTACTTCTACTTCTACTACTACAACTACTATTACTACTACTACTACTACTACAAGTTTTGCAACAATAACAACTACTGCTACATCTCCTACTACTACTACTTCTCCTACTACTACTAGTGCTACTACTACTACTACTACTACTACAATAACTGCTAATTCTAAAACTGCTACAACTGAAACTACCACTACTACTTCTATTAATTCTGCTACTACTATGGGTAATATTGCCACTACTACTACTACTACAATTTCTACAACTACTGCTAATACAACTGCTACAACTATTATTATGGCTATAGCTACTACTACTACTCCTACAAATACTACAACTACTACTTCTATTACAATTGCAACTATTACTCCAAGTACTACTAGTTTAACTATCGCTACTGTTGATGCAACTATTGCTACTTCTACTACTACTACTACTGCTACTACTGCTTCTACAGCTGCTACTACTACTATAACTAATACTGCGACTACTATCGCTACAACAACTACTTATCAAACTACTACTACTACAATAATAACAACAAATACTACTACTACTACTTCAACTTCTACTACCACCACTCTTACTACTACTATTATTGCTACTGCTACTACTGCTGCTGCTACTACTACTGCTATGACTACTACTTCTGCTACTACTACTGACGCTGCAGCCACTTTTGCAACTAAAAGTACAACAACAACAACTACTACTGCTCCTACTACCACTACTACAACTACAACAACAACTACTACTAATCCAAATACTACTGCAGCTACTAATACTTCCACTACTACTACTACTACTACTACTACTACTACTACTACTACTACTACTACTACTACTACTACTACTACTACTACTAATACTACTACTACTACTACTACTACTACGACTACTACTACGACTACTACTACTAATACGAGCTACTACTACTACTGAGCTAATCTACTAATACTACTACTACTACGCTACTAACTACTACGAACATGCGCGCTGCTGCTAGCGGCTAGCTACTACTACTACTACTACTACTACTACTACTACACTACTACTGAAAATACTACTACTCACTACTACTACAAACGAATACTACTATTCTTACAAGTATTACTATTACTACTATTACTATTGCTACTAGTACTACTGCTACTTCTACTCCTGCAACTACCCTAACTACTGCTAGTAGCTGTAGTAGTAGTTGTAGTAGCAAAAGTAGTAGCAGTAGCTATCGCAATTATAGTAGTAGTGGAAGTAGAGGCCGTAACAACTACATTAGTAGTGTAGTAGTAGTAATAGTAGTAGTAGTACTAGTAATAGGAGTTATTGTGGTAGTTACAAAAATAGTAGCAAAAGTAGTTATAGTAGTAGAAGTAGAAGTTATAGGTGTAGCAGTAGCAGTAGTAATAGTCATTATGGCAGTGATAGTAGTAGTATAAAATGCAATAGCAGTAGAAGTAGTAGTAGTATTAGTAATAGTAGCAGTAGTAGTTGTGGCAGCAGCAGCAGCAACAGTATTCATAGTAGTAGTAGTATTATAGTAGTAGTAGTAGTAGTAGTAGTAGTAGTAGTAGTAATAGTAGTAGTAGTTGTAGTAGTAGTAGTAGTAGTAGTAGTAGTAGTAGTGGTAGTAGTGGTAGTAGTAGCAGTAGTCTAAGAAGTCAAGTGGTAGCAATAGCAGTTGTAATAGTACGCGCATTAATAGTAGAAGTTATAGTAGAAGTAGCAGTTGTCGTAGAAATAGTAGTAGGAGAAGGTGATGAAGAATAGTAGTAGTAGTAAAAGTAGTCGTAGTAGCAGTACTAGTTGTAGTAGTTACAGTAGTAGTGGTAGTAGTGGCAATAATAGTAGTAGTAGGAGAAGTAGAGAAGTAGCAGTTGCAGTAGTGGTAGTAGGAGAAGTAGTTGTAGTACCAGTAGAACTAGATGTAGCAGTAGCAGTGGCAATAGTAGTAGTAGTAGTAGTAGTAGTAGTAGTAGTAGTAGTAGTAGTAGTAATGGCAGTAGTAGAAGTAGCAAGAGTACTAGCAGTAGTAGCAGTTACAGAACTAGTAGTTGTAGTAGTAGTGTAGGAGTACAAGTAGTAGTAGGATGAGATATTGTATTAGTGGTAGCAGTAGTAATAGGTGTAGTAGTAGTAGTAGTAGAAGGAGCAGTAGTAGTAGAAGTAGTAGGAGCAGCAGCAGCAGTAGTGGTAGTAGTAGTAGCTGTAGTGGCAGTAGTAGTTGCTGTAGTAGTGGTAGTACTAGTAGTTGAAGTAGTAGTAGAAGTAGCTGTAGTAGGAATAGCAATAGTAGTAATAGTAGTACAAGCAGTAGTAGTTCTAGTAGTAGCTACAGTAGAAGTAGTAATTTTATCAAAAGTTGTAGCAGTCGTAGCTGTAGTACTGGTCATAATAGTAGTAGCAGTAGTGTTGGTAGTGACAGTAATAGTTGTAGTTGTAGCAGTAGTAGTATTAGTAGTACTAGTGGTAGAACTAGTAGTAGGAGATGTACCAGTAGAACCAGATGTAGTAGTTAAAGTAGAAGTAGTTGTAGTTATCGCAGTAGTAGAACTAGCAGTTGTAGTAGAAGTAGCAGTAGTTGTATTAGTAACAGTAGTCATAGTAAAAGTAGTAGTAGTTGTTGTTGTTGTAACCATAGTAGTAGTTGTAGCAATAGAAGTAGTCATAGTAAAAGTAGTAGTAGTAGTTGTTGTTGTAATCGTAGCAGTAGTTGTAGTTACAGAAGTGGTAGTAGTAGGAGAAGTGGTAGTAGAAGTAGCAGTAGTAGTAGTAGTAGATGTAATTGCAGTAGAAGCAGTAATAGCCGTACTAGTTGGTGTAGCAATTGTAGTGGTCGCTAAGTAGTATCCATAGTAAAAGTAGTAGAGGAAGTAATAGTAGTGGCAGTAGTAGTTGTTGTCATAGTAGTAGTAGTAATAATTGTAGTAGTACTTGTAGTACTTGTAGTAGCAACAGTAGCAGTTCTTGTAATAGAAGTAGTGGTAGCGGTATTTGCAATAGTAGTAATAGTATTAGAAGTTATAGTAGTAGTAGTAGTAGTCATAGCATTAATACTAGTAGTTGCCATAGTAGTAGCAGCAACTGTAGTATTAGTTGGAATAGCAGTAGTAGCAGCAGTGGTAATAGTAGTAGGAGAAGATGTAGTTGTTGCAGTAGTAGTAGTATTAGTAGTAGCATCTGCAGTAGTTGTGGTACTGGTAGCAGTAGTAGTAGTAGTAGCAGTAGTAATCAGAGTTGTAGTAGCAACTATAGTAGTTGGGGCAACAGCTATAATAGTGGTAGTGTAATAGTAGTAGTAGAGGTAGCAGTTATCATTGTACCAGCAGTAGTAGTCGGAGTAGAAGTAGCAGTAGATGTGGTAGTTGTAGTAATAGCAGTAGTAGTATTAGCAGCAGCAACAGTAGTAGTAGCAGAGCAATAGTAGCAGCAGCGGTAATAGTGGCAGTAGTAGTTGTTATAGTAGCACTACTAGTAGTACTAGTATCAGTAGTGGTAGTAGTAGTAACAACAGCTACAGTAGTAGTAGTACTAGTAGTAGTAGTACAAGTAACAACAGCAGCCATAGTAGAAGTAGTAGTACTACTAGTACTAGTACTAGTAGTAGGTGTAATTGTTGGAGTAGTAGCAGTAGGAGCAGTGGTTGTTATTGTTGTAGCCATAGTATGAGTAGTAGTAGTAGTAGTAGTATAAGAAGTTGTCGTAGTAATAGTAGTAGCAGCAGAAGTAGTAGTTGCAATAAGAGTAGTAAGAGTAGCAGTATTAGTAGTAGTTGTAATAGTAGCAGTAGTAGTATTAGTAGTCATATAATAGTAGTAGAAGTAGTAGTAGTAGTAGCAGTATTTATAGTAGTAGTAGTAGTAGTAGTAGTAGTAGTAGTAGTAGTAGTAGTAGTACTAGTAGTAGTAATAGTAGTAGTAGTAGTAGTAGTAATGGTAGTGGTAGTAGCAGTAGTAGGCGTAGTAGTAGTAGTAGTAGTAGTAGTAGTACTAATTCTCGAAGTACTAGTAGTAGTTGTTGTTGTTGTTATTGCTATAGTAATAGTAGTAACAGTTGTAGTAGGAGTAATAGTTGTAGTTGTAGTAGTAGTAGTTATTGTTGTAGTTGTAGTAGCAGTAGTACTAGTATTAGTATTAGCAGTAGTAATAGTGCTAATAGTAGTAGTAGTAGCAATTGGAGGAGTAGTTGTAGTAGTAGTAGCAACAAAAGTAGCAGCAGTAGTAGCAGCAATACCAAAAGTCGTAGTAGTAGCGGTATTAGTAGTAGTAGTAGCAGTAGTAGTACTAGTGGTTGTAGTAAGAGTAGTTGTAGTAGTAGTTGTTGTAGTAGTAGTAGTTGTACTAATTGTAGTAGTAGCGGTACTAGTAATAGTTGTAGTAGATGTAGTAGTAGTAGTAATAAAAGTAGTAGTAGTTATTGTTGTTGTTGTAGCAAAAGCAATAGCGGCGATAGTAGCAGTAGTTGTAGTTGTAATAGCAGCAGTAGTAATAGTAGTTGTTTTAGTACAAGTAGTTGTTGTTGTAGTAGGAGTGGGAGTTGGTGTAGGAGTAGTAGCAGTTGTAGTTGTCGTAGTAGCAGTGTACTAACAGTCGAAGTAGTAGTAGTAGTAGAGGTAGTAGTTGAAGCACTACTTGCTGTTGTAGCAACAGCAGCAACAGCACAACAGTAGCAGCAGCACGGCAGCAATAGCAGTAGCAGCATTAGTTGTAGTCATAGTACTAGTGGTAGTAGGTGTAGTAGTTGTAGTAGAAGAAATAGTAGTTATGGTAGTAGGACAAGTAGTAGTATTAGTAGTAGTGGTGGTAGTAGTAATTGTAGTAGAAGTAGTTGTAGTAGTAGTAAAAGTAGTTGTGGAAGTAGTTGTCGTAGTAGTAGTAGTTGTGGAAGTAGTAAGCATAGTAGTCGTAGTAGTAGAGGTAGCAGTTATCATTGTACCAACAGTAGTAGTGGGAGCAGAAGTAGTAGTAGCCGTGGTAATAGTAGTAATAGCAGTAGTAGTGTTAGCAGCAGCAACAGCAGCAGCAGCAGCAGTAGTAGCAGAGCAATAGTAGTAGTAGTAGTAGTAGTAGTAGTAGTGGTAGTAGTAGTTGTTATAGTAGCACTGCTAGTAATACCAGTAGCAGTAGTGGTAGTAGTAGTAACAGCAGTTACAGTAGTAGTAGTACAAGTAACAGTAGCAGCCATAGTAGTAGTAGTAGTAGTAGTACTAGTACTAGTAACAGGTGTAATTGTTGGAGTAATAGCAGTAGGAGCTGTGGTTGTTGTTGTTGTAGCAGTAGTAGTAGTAATAGTAGTAGTAGTAGTAGTAGTAGTAGTAGTAGTAGTAGTAGTAGTAGTAGTAGTAGTAGTTGTAGTAGTTGTAGTAGTAGTAGTAGTAGTAGTAGTAGTAGAAGTTGTATTAGTAATAGTAGCAGCAGCAGCAGTAGTAGTTGCAATAAAAGTACTAATAGTAGTAGTATTAGTAGTAGTTGTAATAGTAGCGGTAGTAGTATTAGTAGTCGTAGTAATAGTAGTAGAAGTAATAATAGTAGTAGCAGTACTACTTGTACTAGTAGTAGTAGTAGTTGTTGTTGTAGTAGTAGTAGTAATAGTACTAGTAGTAGTAATAGTACTAGTAGTAGTAGTAATAGTGGTAGTGGTAGTAGCAGTAGTAGGAGTAGTAGTGGTAGTAGTAGTAGTAGTAGTTCTCGGAGTACTAGTAGTAGTTGTTGATGTTGTTATTGTTGTAGTAGGAGTAATAGTTGTAGTTGTAGTAGTAGTAGTTGTTGTTGTAGTAGTAGTAGCAGTCGTACTAGTATTAGTAGTAGTAGTAGTAGTAATAGGAGTAGTTGTAGTAGTAGTAGCAACAAAAGTAGCAGCAGTAGTAGCAGTAATACCAAAAGTCATAGTAGTAGCGGTATTAGTAGTAGTTGTAGCAGTGGTAGTAGTAGTAGTTGTAGTAGTAGTTGTACTAGAACTAGTAGTTGTAGTAGTAGCAATAGTTGTAGTAATTGTAGTAGTAGCGGTACTAGTAGTAGTTGTAGTAGATGTAGTAGTAGTAGTAGTTGTAGTAGATGTAGTAGTAGTAGTAGTAGTAGTAGTAGTAGTTGTTGTTGTAGCAATAGCAATAGCGGCGGTAGTAGCAGTAGTAGTTATTGTAGTAGCAGTAGTAATAGTAGTTGTTTTAGTACAAGTAGTTCGTGTTGTAGTAGGAGTTGGAGTTGGTGTGGGAGTAGTAACAGTTGTAGTTGTCGTAGTAGTAGTGTACTAACAGTCAAAGTAGTAGTAGTTGTAGAGGTAGTAGTCGCAGCACTACGTGCTGTTGTAGCAGCAACAGCAATAGCACAACAGTAGCAGCAGCACGACAACAACAACAGTAGCAGCATTAGTAGTAGTCGTAGTAGTAGTGGTAGTAGGTGTAGTAGTTGTAGTAGCAGAAATAGTAGTTATGGTAGTAGGACAAGTAGTAGCATTAGTAGTAGTGGTGGTAGTAGTAATTGTAGTAGTAGTAGTTGTAGTAGTAGTAAAAGTAGTTATGGAAGTAGTAGCCGTAGTAGTAGTAGTTGTGGAAGTAGTAAGCGTAGTAGTAGTTGAAGTACTATTATTTGCAATAGTAGTAGTAGTAGTAGTAGTAACAGGAGTAGTAGTGGTTGTAGTTGAAGAAGTTTTAGTAGCTGAAGTTGTAGCAGTAATAGTATTATTTATAGTAATAGTGGTAGTTGTTGGAGTAGTAGTGGTATTAGTAGTAGTAGTGAAGTAACAGAAGCAGTAGTAGCAGTAGTAGAGGTAGTAGTAAAAGTATTCGCTGCTGAAGTAGCAGTAGTAGTAGTAGTAGCAGTAGTAGCGGAAGTAGTAGTCATTGTGGTAGTAGGAGGAGTAGTCGTAGTAGCTGTTGTTGTTGTCGTTGTAGCATTAGCAACAATAGTAGTAGTAGTGGTAATTGAAGTAGCAGCAGTAATAGGAGTAGTAGTAGTTGTAGTTGTAGTAGTAGGAGGAGTAGTAGTAGTAGGAGTAGCAGCAGTAGTACTAGAAGTAGTAGCAGTAGTAATAGTAGTTGTAGTAGTAGTAGGAGAAGTAGGAGAGGTTTTAGTAGTTATGGCAGTAGCAGCAGCAGCAGCAGTAGTAGTAGTGGTAGTAGTAGTTGTAGTATTAGTAGTAGTCAGTATAGTAGTAGGAGTAGTAGTTGTAGTTGTTGTTGTTACAGTAGTAATAGTAGCCATATTACAAGTAGCAGTAGTAGTAGGTGTAGTAGTAGTCATAGTAATAGGAGGAGTAGTTAGAGTAGTAAAAGCAATAAAAGTAGTAGCATTAGTAGCAATAGTAGTAACGGAAGTATTAGCAGGAGCAGAAGAAGTAGTAGTAGTAGGACTAGTGTTAGTAGTAAGAGTTGTAGCTGTAGTAGTAGTTGTGCTACTACTAGTAGTAGAGTAGTAGTAGGAGGAGTAGTGGTAATAGTACTTGAAGTAGTACTAGTAGTAGTTGTAGTAAAAGTAGTAGTTGGAGTAGCAATTGTACTAGTAGTAGTAGTAGAAGTAGTAGTAGAAGGAGTAGTAGAGGTAGTCGTAGGCGCATTACTTATAGTAGTAGTAGTAGCAGCTATCGCAGTAGCAGCAGCAGAAGTAGTTGTTGTTATTGTTGTAGTAATGGTAGTAGTAGTAGTAGTAGCAGTAGTAGTTGTTGTGGTAGTAGGAGGAGTAATAGTATTAGCAGTGGTAGTTGTTGCAACAGCAGCGGTAGGAGTGGTAGCAGTGGTAGTAGTAATAGTTGTAGTTATAGTTGTAGTAGTAGTAGAAGTTGGAGTTGTACTAGTAGTATCAGTAGGAGTAGTAGACGTAGCAATCAGTTGTACTTCTGCAACTACTACTACTACTAGCACTACTACTCCTATTACCACAACAACTACTACTATGACTATTATTACTACTACTACGACTACTACTACCACTACAACTATTACTGCTATTATTACTTCTATTAATAATACTACCACTACTGATACTACTACTACTACAACAGCTACTATTATAGCTAGAATTACTAGGACTACTACTGTTGCCACTGCTACTACTACTATTACTCCTATATCAACTACTAATATTACTTCTACTGCTATCACGACTACTACTACTATTTTGACTACCACTACTTCCACTACTACAACTACTACTACTACTTCTACTCCAACAACTACAGGCACTACTACCGCTACTGCTACTATGGCTACTACTACTGCTACTCCTATTGCTACTATTACCGTCGCTACTACTACTACTACTCCTACTACTACTACTATTGCTGCTGCTGCTACTAATACGGCCACTGCTACTGCTACTACTACTACTACGACTGCTGCTGCTGCAATTGCTACTACTGCTGCTAATACTACTACTCCTACTTCTCCTGCTACTACTACTACTGCTGCTGCTGCTATTACTACTACCACTACTCCTACTGGTACTAGGACTACTGCTACTACTGCTACGACTGTTACTGCTACTACTACTGCTGCTGCTGCTACTACTGCTAATACCACTACTCCTACTTGTACTACTACTACTAGTACTACTGGTGCTGCTATTACTACTACTACAACCACTTGCTACTACTGCTACTTCAACTGCTGCTACTACTACTACTCCTACTATAGCAGCTACGGCTCCTACTACTACAACTATTACAGCTACTACTGTAAGAACTAGTGCAGCTGCTACTACTTTTTCTTCTACTACTACTATAACCACTGCTACTACTAGTATTACTAGCACCACTACTGCTACTACCCCGATTACTGTTACTACTATTGTGGCTACTAATACTATTACTTTTACTCCAAGTAATACTACTACAACTGCTGTTGCTACAGGCGCTACTGCCACTACTATTACTTATACAATCGCTACAACTGCTACTACCGCAACTTCTACTTCTGCTATTACTACTGCAACTGCTACTGCTAATACTACTACTGCTTTTGCCAATTCTACTATTTCTACAGTTGCTAGCACATGTGAAACTACTATAGATACTACTACTACTACTACTACTACTACTCCAATATCAACAACAACTACTACTATTACTCCACCTCATCTTCCTATTATTGTTGTTACTACAAGTACAACTACTACGGCTCCTGCTACTATGACTACTACAACAACAATAACAATGACTACTACTACTACTACCACCACCACAACTACAATTGTTACTGCTACTACTCTTACTACTGCTACTGCTACAACTACCACTACTGCTGCTGCTGCTGCTGCTACAGTGGCTACTACGGCAACTGCTACAGCCACTACTGCTACTACCAGTGCTACTGCAACAACACTTGCTAATACAACTGCTACTACTACAACTTGTACTACAATTGCTACTACTACAGCTACTACTATTAATACTATAACTATAACCACTACTACTGCCACTACTGCCGATACTACCGTTACTACCACTGCTACTACCACTGCTGCTTCTTCTACAACTTACTCCTACTACTCCTACTGCTACTGCTACTACTACTACGACTACAACTATTACTAGTAATACTACTACTACTACTACTTCTACTACTGAAAATGCTACTACAACTAAAACTACTACCACAATACTACTATTACTAATACTACTACGATTTCTACTACTACTATGATGACTATTACATTTGCTACTACTACTGCTACTACTGCTACAACTTCTACAACAACAACTACTGCTGCTACTACTACTACTACTACTACATCTACTAGTACTGCTACTGCTACTACTGCTGCTGCTACTACTACTATTACAGCTACTCCTATTGCTACTATTACTGCTGCTAGTACTGCTGCTACTTCTACTGCTTCTACTACTGCTACTGCTCTTACTATTGCTACTACTAATACGACTACTACTACTGCTATTGCTAAGACTGCTACTACTACTACTACTGAGATAGCTACCACTACAACTACTACTACGATTGCTGTTGCTGCAATTGTTGCTTCTGTTGCTAATAATATTACTCCTACTTCCCCTACTACTACTACTACAACAACTACTACTACGACTACTGCTACTACTGCTACTACTATTACTATTACCGCTACTACTACTACTACTACTACTACTAATACTAATACTGCGACTATTATTAGTACTATTGCTGCTGCTGCTGTTTCTACTATTGCAATTGCTGCTATTGCTACTATTACGACTGCTACTGCTGCTGTTCCAACTACTACTCTTGCTACTAGTACATCTACTAGTACTTCAACTGCTACTACCACTACTTCTCTTACCGTAGTAGCTACACCTCGTACTACTACAACTATTACAATTGCTACTGGAAGAACTAGGGATACTGCTACTACTTTTGCTACTACTACGACTACTAGTGCTGCTACTACTAGTACCACTAGTACCACTACTGATATTACCCCTACTACTACTACCACTACTCTACTGTGGCTACTAATACTATTACTACTACTCCAAGTAATACTACTACAGCTGCTTTTGCTAATAATACTACTACTACTACTACTGTTGTTGTTGTTGTTGCTACCACTACAATTACTACTACTACTGCTACTGCTTCTACTACTACTGCACTACTACTGCTTCTACTAGCACTGCTACGACTACTAGTACTACTGCTACAACTGCTACTACTAACACAACTACTACAACAACTGCTAGTACTGCTACTATTGCAATTGTACTACTACTATTACAACTATTGCAGCTACTAATGTTTCTACTACTACAGTTACTAGTACTACTGCTGCTATGACCACTAATATTAGAACTACTACTACTACTAGTACTACTACTCTATCAACTATGACTACTACAACAACAATTGCTATTGCTACTACTACTACTACAACTATTACTACTACTTCTACTACTACTGTTACTACTCTTGCTACTACTACAACTACTAGTACTTCAATTGCTACTACTACCACCACTACTACTGCTCCTACTACTACAACTACTACAACATCTACTGCACCTACTACTACAACTACTACAGTAGCTACTGCAAGAACTAGTGCTACGACTACTACATTTGCTACCACTACTAGTGCTGCTGCTACTACTACTAGTAATACTAATACCACTACTGCTAGTACCCCTACTACTACTACTACTACTATCGTGGCTACTGATACAATTACTAATACTCCAAGTAATACAACTACAGCTGCTATTGCTAATGTTGTTGCTGCTACAACAACAACTACTACTACTGTTGTTGATGTTGTTGCTACCACTACAATTAAAACTATGACTCCTACTCCTTCTACTACTACTGTTATTGTTGCTATTACTACTACAATGCTACCACTTCTACTAGTACTGCTACTGCTACTAGTACTATTGCTACTATTGCTATTACTAACACAACTACTTCTACAATTGCTAGTACTTCTACTATTGCTACTACAACTACTACTATTAGATATAATGAAGCTACTAATGCTTCGACTGCTACAATTACCACAACTACTACTGCTAGTACCACTACTATTAGAACCACTGCTACTAATAGCACACTACTATAACTACTACTACTGTTGCTACTGCTAATACTGCTACTTCTCCTATAATAACAACTAGTACTACTTCTCATACTACTATTCCAATTGCAACTACTGCTACTACTAGTACTTCTACCACTACTACTTCTACAACAGCTACTACTACTACTATGGCTACTACTGCTACTACAACTACAACTATTACTACAACAACTGCTACAACTTCAACTACTACTACGGCCACTACTACTGCTACTAATACTGCAACTACAACTATTACTACTACTACTACTATAACTACTTCTTTTGCTCCTACTGCAACTAGTACTCCTAATACTGCTACTGCTACTACAGCAACTACTGTTAATACTACTACTACAACGATTGCTACTGCTACTATTGCAATAACAGCAACTACAACTACTGCTACTACTACTACTACTGCTACTACTACTACAACTACTATTACTCCAACTACTACTACGACTACTAATACTGCTACTACTACTGCTTCTACTACTAGAACTACTACATCTTCTTCCCCGACCACTACTGCTGCTCCTACTTCTGCGAAAACTACTAATATTGGTACCACTACTGCTACTGCTGCTACAATGACTACAGCTACTACTACTACTCTTCTACTTCCACTACTTCTGTGACCACTTTTACTACTACTTCTACCACCGCAACTGGCACAACCACAACTCCAACCACTACTACAACAAGTACTAATATGATTACAATAACTACTACTACTGCTATCGTTTGTACTATTGTTGCTACTACTACTACTACTCCTCCTCCTTATACTACTACTGCTACAACAACTACTATTACTACTTTTACTACAACTATTGCTACTACTACTACCACTGCCACTACTACTATACCTACTACAACATCAGCAAATATTACTACTACAACAACAACTACTCCTACTGCTACAACTACTACTACTGTTGCAACTACTTCTACTACAACTCCTATTTCTACTACTAACACTACTACTACTACTACTATTACTACTACTAGTACTGCTATTTCTACTACTAACACTACTATTACTACTATTACTACTACTAGTACTGCTACTACTACTCCTCCTCCTCCTCCTCCTACTACTACTACTACTTTTACTACTACTACTTCTACTACTACTACTACTTCTACTTCTACTACTCCTGCTACTATAACAACTATTTCTACTACTACTACTACTACTACTACTACTACTACTACTACTACTACTACTACTACTACTGCTAAAACTACTACTGTTGCAACTACTATTGCTGCTGCAGCTACTACTACTGTTGCAAATACTTCTACTACAACAACTTCTATTCCTACAACTAAATTTACTACTAATACTATTACTACTACTACCACCACTACCACAACCGCTACTAATACTACTTTGGCTAATACTACTATTGCTGCTACTACCATTAATGTTGCGACAACTGCTCCTTCTACTACTGCTACTACTAGCACAATTGCTACTACTACCACTACTACTACGGCAATTGCTACTTCTACTACTCCTACTACTACAACTATTACTACTGTTGCTGCTGCGACCACAACGATTACTACTATAGTTGCTACTATTACTACTATAACGACTACTACAGCGACAACTACTGCAACAACTGCTACGGCAACTACTTCACTAGTACTACTACTACTACTACTACTACTACTACTACTCCTACTACGACAACTAATACTACTGCCACTAATACTACTACCAGTACTGCTCCTACTACTTCTCCTACCACTACAACTAATGCTACTACTACTACAACTACTGTTGCTGCTACTGCTTCTACTCCTATAACTACTAGTACTGGTGCAGATGCCGCTGCTAATTGTAACATTGCTACTGTTACCAACAGTACTACTGCTACTCCTCCTCCTTATACTACTACTACTCCTATAACTACTTTAACTGCCACCATTACTACTTCAACTGCTACTATTGCTACTGCCACAACTACAACAACTACTACCACTACTACAACAACAACAACAACTCCCACTACAACCCCTTTTATGACTTCTACTGCTACTACAATTTATGCTACTACCACTACTACTACTACAATTACTACTGTTACTACTACAACTACTGTTGCTAATACTACTACTACTATTGCTACTTTTGCTGCTGCTACCCCAAACACTCCTACCACAACTACTATTGCAACTGCTACTACTGCTACTACTACTACTGCCACCACCACCACCACTACGACTACTACTACTACTACTACTACTACTGTTACTACTACTACTACTACCACCACCACTACTCATGCAGCTACTACTACTTCTGCTATTGAGACTACTAGTACGTTACTCGTAGCACAACTACCACAAAAACAACTCCTTCCACTACTGCTAGTACTACTACCACTACTTCTATTGTTTCGTGGTAGTAGTAGTCTTAGTAGTTGCAGCAGGAGTAGCAACATCAGTAATGGTAGCAATAGTTGATGTTGTAGCAGTAGTAAGAGCTGTATCAGCAGTTGAAGTAGTAGTTGGAGTAGTAGTAGAAGTAGCAGTGCTAGTAGTAGTAATTGTAGAAGTAGTGGTAGTAGTTGCTGCTAAGAAGCAGCAGTAGTAGAAGTAGTACTAGAAGTTGCTGTAGCACTCATAGACACGGTAGTTGTCGCAGAAGTAATCGTAGCAATAATTGAAGAAATAATAAATTAGCAATTGTCCCAATAGTAGCAGCAACATTAGTGGCAGCAGCCGCAGCAGTAGTACTAGTAGAAGTAGAAGTAGTAGTAGTAGTAATAGTAATAATAGTAGTAGTAGTAGTAGTAGTCGTAGTAACAGTGGTTGAAATAACAGTAGTAGTATTCATTGTAGAAGTAGTAGTAATCATAATGGTACTATTTGTAATAGTAGTAGTTTTTGTAGGTGCATTACGAGTAGCAGAAGTAATAACAGTAGTACTAGTACTTGTAGTACTTGTAGTAGTAGTAGTAGTAGTAGAAGTAGTAGCATTAGTAGTAGCAGTAGTAGTAGTACTACTACTATGACTGTAGCTACAACTACTACTACGGCTACGAGTGCTATTGCTACTTCTACTTCTACTACAACTACTACTGCTACTACAACTACTACAACTACTACAACTACTACTGCTACTACAACTACTACAACTACTACAACTACTACAACTACTACTACTACTACTACATCTAATACTACTATTACTACCTCTACTACTACTGCTACTACTACAAGTACTCCAACTGCTACTACCACTACTGCTACTACTAGTACAACAACTATGACTTCTACTACTACCACGACTAATACTACTACTATTATTACTTCCACGACTCCTCCTCCTACTACGTCTACAACTACCACTGCTCCTACTGCACTATTACAACTACCACTACTTCTACTACTACTATTGCGACTTCTACTACTGTAACTACTACTACTACTATAGTTGCTACTGCAATACTGCTACTACTACACCTACTGCTACAAATACTACAACTACTACTATAAGTACTTCCAATATTACTACTACTATTGCTACAAGTACTTCTAGTACCACTACAGCAACAACTACCACTACTACTACTACAACTACTACTCCTACTATTGCTATTACTACTATTATTACTGCTACTATTGCCACTACTACTACTGCTATTATCACTACTGCTACTACCACTAAAACTGCTACTAATACTACTACTACTACTGCTAGTACTACTAGATCTACTATTACTGCTACTACATGTACTACTTCTATTTCTAATCCTACTACTTCTACTACTACTACAGCTACTAATACTACCACTTCTACTACTGCTACCAGTACCATTGCTACTGCTACTACTATTACTATTGTTACTACTATTACCACTACAACTCCAATTTCTACTACTACTTGTAGTAATACTACAAGTACTTCAACTATTACTATTGTAGCTGCTACTCTTACTAGTACAAAAGCTACTACTCCCACTCCAACTCTACTGCTACTACTACTACTACTTCAGCTACTACTACCACTGCACCAATTACTGTTACTCCTACTCCTACTCTAACTACTACTAATAATACTACTACAACTAATGCTACTAATATTACTACTACAACAACAACATAAAGTACTACTACTACAACAACAACAAAAACAACAACTACTACTCCTATTGCTCCTGCCACGACCACTACTACTACTCCTACTGCTACTATTGCTGTTGTTACTCCCACTCCTACTACTACTCATACTACTGCTAGTACTACTACTACTACTACTACTACTACTCCAACTCCTACTGCTAGTTCTACACTTAGGACTTCTATTACTACTATTAGTATTAAGACTACTTTTAGTACTACTACTACTATTACAACTACTAGTGCTACTATACTACTACCACTACTACAACGACTATTACTAGTACTACTGCTACTACTACTATTACTACTCTTTCCATAACTACTATTGCTACTACTATAACTACTATAGCTGCTATTATTATTACTACTACTATGACCACAATGACTACTACTACTACTACCTCAAATAACACTACTGCTACTACTTTTGCTACTAATATTACTACTACTACTACTACAATGACTACTAATACTACTTCTACTATTCTAACTAGTGCTAATACTACTATTACCACTACTGATACTACTACTACTAAAATAACTACTTATGCTACTATTACTCAAACTGCTACTACTAGCACTACTACTACACCTGCTGCTGCTACTACTATCTCTACAACTACAACTACTACTGCTACTACTGCAACTACTTCTACTGCTACTACTACTTCTACTACTCTTACTACTATAACTACTTCAAACTCTACTACCACTACTTCTAAAACTACTACTTCTGGTACTTCTATGACTATTACTGCTACTACTGCTACTACTCCTACAACTACAACTACTACTACTACTACTCCCACTGCTGCTACTACTCCTACTGCTAGAACTTCTAATCTTACTACTACTACTACTACTACTACTACTACTACTACTACTACTACTTCTACTACTACTGCTGCTACTAGTACTAGTGCTACTACTACAACAACTACAACTGTTACTACTAGTACTACAACTACTGCTACTACTACTACAGCAACTATTACTACAACTACTATTGCTACCACTAGTAGTACTACTCTTACACCTATTACTACAAATGCTACTACCACAACAACAACAACAACTACTACTACTACTACTCCTACTCCTCCTATTATTACAATTGCTACTGCTACAACCACTACTGCTACTGCCAGTATTGCTCCTACTTCTTTGGCTATTACTACTACTACTACTACAACTTCTATTGCTACTCCTACTACTCCCCCAACTACTACTACTACTCCGACTACTACTATTACTACAACTTTTGCTCCTACTACTATTACTAGAACAACAACAACAACAACAACTACTACTACTATTATTTTTACTATTACTACTACAACTAGTATTACAACAACTACTACTACTGCTGCTACTGCTGCTGCTGTTGCAACTACTACCACTACTCCTACTATTGTTACTACTACATCAACTTCTACTACTGCTGCTGCTACAGTTGTAACACCGAGTACTACCACCACGACTGCTGCTGCTACTACTACTACTACTATTGCTACTCCAAGTACAACTACTACCAGTACTGTTACTACTGCTACTCTTACTGCTGCTATGGTGCCTACTTCTCTGACTACTCCAATTACTGTTATTACGAGCACTCCTACAACTACTAGTATCGCTACTGCTACTATTTCAATTACCACTCGTACTCGTACTCCTACGACTACTACTTCCACTATTCCTCCTCCTCCTCGTACTACTAATACTACTACTCCTAATCCTGCTACTGCTACTACTACTGCTACAAGTACTACAAGTACTACAACTCCAACTTCCAATCAAACTCCAATTCCGGCTCCTACCACTTCTCGGACAACTACAACTACTACAACTACTGCAACAACTACTTCTGATACTACTATTGCTACTACTTCTACTACTACTACCACTACTAATGTTTCTGCTACTACTATTACAACTGCGACTACTATTTACCACAACTACTTCTATTGCTACTACTGCAACTATTATGACAAATACTACTATCGCAACTGTTGCTACTACTACTACCTCTATTACTAGTACAACTGCTACAACAACAACAACAACAACAACAACAACAACAACAACTACTACTACTACTACTACTACTACGACTACTACTACTACTACTATGACTAATACTACCATTGGGACTGCTACTACTACTAATACTACTACACTAACACTAGTACCACAACAATAACTACTACTAATACTACTTCTACTTCAACAACAACAGCAACTACAGCTACTACTCCTTCTCCTGCTCCAACCACTACTCCAACAACTCCTACTCCTACTCCTACTCCTACTATTCCTAATCCTACTACTACTGATACTACTGCTAGTACTACTACAACAACTACTACTACTCTTATTCCAACTCCTATTGCTACTTCTACACCTACAACTACAACTACTGCTTTTACAACTAACACTACTATTACTACTATTAGTAGTACTATTACAATGACTACTTCTACTACTACTACTACTACTACTACTACTACTACTATTACTATTACTATTAATAGTGTTTCTGCTACTACTACTATTAGTTCTACTTCTACATTTACTACTACTACTACAACTACAACTACAACTGCTACTACTACTACTACAACTACTACTACTACAACTACTACTACTAATACTACTACTACTACGACTAATGCTACTTCTACTACTTCAACTACTAGTACTAATACTACTACTACTGCTGCTACGATTGCTACTACTACTACTACTGTTGCTATTATTACTACAACTACTCCCACTAGTGGTACTACAACTACTACAACTCGTACTGCCAGTCCTACTCCAACTCCTACTCCTATCACTCCTTCGACAAGTACAACAACAACTACAACTACTATTACTACAACTGCTGCTGCTACAACTACTGCCACTACTCCTACTGTTGCAACTACTACATCAACTTCTACTACTGTTGCTGCTACAGTTGCAACTCTAAGTACTACCACAACTACTACTACTATAATTACAAAGACTACTACACCTTCTTCTACTACAACTTCTCCTACTGCTACTGCTGCTACTACTACTACTATTAGTGCTACTTCTAGTACTACTACTCATACACCAACTCCTACTCACAAACCTACACCTACTATTACTTCTACTACTAGAATTTCTACTACTCCTATTACTGCAACTACAACAACAACAACTACTATTATTACTACTACTACTACTACTGCTACTACAACTGCTACGGCTACTACTGCTATGACTACAACCTCTACCACTACTACTACTACTAATAATAATTTTACTACTACTACTACTACTACTAGTATAGCTACAACGATTGCTACTATTACTACGGCTACAACTACTATATCTACGACTACTACTACTACGACTACTACTACTTTTGCTACTACTACTATTGTTGCTACTACTACTACTATGACTAATACTACTAGTACTACTACTACTTCTGGTACTAGCACTCCAACTCCAACTGCTGCGACTCTATTGTTCCCAGAACAACTACTACTGCTACAATTATGACTTCTGTTGCTGCTACTACTACTAGTACTTCTACCAATACTACGGATGTGACTACTACTACCACTGCTGCTACTGCTACTGTTACTACTACTACCACCACCACCACCTATACTACTACTACTATTACTACTACTACTAGAACTACTACCGATATTGTTTTTACTGCTACTACTGCTGCACCTACTACTCCTACTACTCCAATTACTATTATTACGGGCACTCCTACTAGTAGTAGTATTGCTACTGCTACTACTCTAATTACCACTCGTACTCCTATGCCTACGACTACTACTACCACTATTCAACCTCCTCCTACAACTAATACTACTACTCCTACTCCTACTCCTACTCCTACTCATACTACTACTAGTACTACTACAACAACAACTACTACACTTATTTCAACTCCTACTGCTTCTTCGACACCAACAACTACAACTACAGCTATTACTACTAACACTGTTATTACTACTACTACTAATACTATTACAACGACTACTACTACTACTACTACTACTACTACTATTATTAGTAGTACTTCAGCTACTACTACTATTATTACTACTTGTACAATTACTACTACTACTACAACTACAGCCACTGCTATTACTACTATTACTACTACAACTGCTGCTACTACTACTACAACTACAACTACTGATACTACTACTACTACTACTAATGCTACTTCTACTACTACTACTACCATGACTACTAATATTACTGCCACTACTGCCACTATTGCTACTGCTACTACTACTACTACTACTCCTGCTACTTTTACTGCTACTATTCCCACTAGTACTACTACAACACATACTGCCACTCCTACTCTAACTCCTACTCCTATAACTCCTCTGACAAGTACAACTACAACAATTACTACAACTACTACTACTCCTACTTCTACTGCAACTACTCCTAATACTGCTACCACAACTATTACTACCGATACTACTATTACTATTGTTACTACTATTACCACTACTACTATAGCTATTACTACTACAACTACTACTTTTGAAGCTGCTACTACTACTACTACTTCTATTACCAGTACAACTTCTACTACTCCTACTCCAACTCCTACTGCTACTACTGCTACTACTACCACTTCTCCAACTACTATTACTCCCACTCCTACCCTTACTACAACTACTAATACTACTACTACTGCAGCTACTACAACTAATAGTACTTCTACTCCAACAACAACAACAACTACTACTACTACTACTACACCAGCTCCTGCCAATACTATTACTACTCCAACTTCAACTACTGCTACTACTACTACTCCTCCTAATCCTACTCGTACTACTGCTAGTACTACTACTACTAGTACAATCACTACTACTACAGCTACTCTTACTTCAACTTCGACAGCTACTTCTACACCTACGGCTGCTACTACTACTACTAGTACCACAACTATTACATCTACTACTACTGCTACTACTACTACTACTACTATGACCATTGCTACAAAAACTACTACTACTATACCTATTGCTACTAATGCCACTACTACTACTACTACTACTACTACTACTACTACTACTACTACTACTACTACTACTACTACTACTAATATGACTACTACAATTGCTAGAAGTACTTCTACTACTATTACCACTACTACTACCACCACTACAACTACTACTACTCCTGCTACCAATACTGCTACCACTACTACTGCTCCAATTACAACTACTAACTCTAGCACTACTTGTACGACTACTACTACTACTTATACTGCTACTCCTACAACTACTTCTACAACTACTTCTACTAGTAGTAGTACTACTACTAAACTAGTATTACTACTACTACTATTACTGCTACTAGTATTACTACTACAACAACAACAACAACAACTACTGCTACTACTACTAGTATTGCAACTACCTCTACAACAACGACTACTACTACAATTGCCAATGCTGCTGTAGCTATGGCGGCAAAACTTTCTACTACTGCTACTACTCCTACTCCTACTATTACAACACCAACTACTACTACCACTATTACTACTACTTCTTCTTCTACTACTACTCCTACTGCTACTAGCACTACTACTACAACTACTACAACTACAAATAATGTTGTTGCTACTAATACTACTACATCTATGACTAGAACTACGATGACTGCTACTATTGCAACTCCCACTACTACTTCTATTACTGCTACTACTGCTACTACAACTATGGCTACTACTACTGCTGCTGCTACTACTACTCCTCTTAACATTCCCACTTCTACTACTTCTATCGCTCCTTCTACTACTAGTACTAAAACTACTACTACTACAATAGGAACTACAACAACAAAAATAAGAACAACAACAACTACTACAACTACTACTGCTCCTCCTCCTCCTCCAACTACTACTAGTACCATAACTATTACATCTACTACTACTGCTACTACTGCTACTACTGCTGCTACAACTTCAACAACAACAACTACTGCTATTGCTACTATTGCTACAACATCAACTACTACTACTACTACTACCACTTCTTCCATTATTATTACTACTACGACTACTTCTATTATTATTACTACTATAGCTAATAAAACAATAACAACAACAACTACTACCACTACAACTACTACGGCTACTATTGCTACTATTACTACGACAACTACTACTACTACTAGCAGGACAACAGCTACCACTTCTACTATGACTATTGCCACTATTTCGACTATTGCTGCCACTGCTACAACTACTACTACCACCACTACTATTGCTACTACTACTGCTACAACTACCACTTTTGCCACTACTTCTGCTACTACAACTGCTGCTACTATTGCTACTACAACAGCCCCTACTACAGCTACTACTACTACTACCACTGCGCTCCTAATGCTACAACAACTACTACTACTAGTCCTACTACTGCTGCTACTCCTACTACTACAACTACTACTACAGCTACTACAACTATTAAACCTACTACTGATGCTGCTACTACTACAACAACAACTACTACTACTAGTACAACTACTACAGCAACTTCTATTACTACTACTGCTGTAACTACTACAACTACTACTACTACCTCTACTACTAGTAACTACTACACCAACTCCCACCCCTACTCCTACTACTACAACTACTACTACAACTACAACAACAAAAACTGCTAAAATTATTAATACTACTACTACTCGTGCTGCTCCTACTACTCCTTCTAATAATACTGCTAGTACTTCTACTAATATTATTGCAACTACCACTACTACTACGGCTATTGCTACTGTTTCAACCACTACTACTGCTGCTCCTAATGCTACAAGTACTGCCACTACTGTTACTACTACTCCTACTTCCTTTACTTCTGGTATTTCTATTATCATTACTACAACTGCTGCTCCCGCTACCACTGCTACTTCTTCTACTACTACTACTATTGCTACTACGGCTGCTATTACTAGTACTGCTACTATTACTTCTACTACTACTACTATTGCAGCTACAAATGCTACAACTACTTTTGCTGCTGCTACTACTACTAATACCATCACTCCAACTACGACCACTCGTACTACTACTCCTACTCCAACTCCCACTACTACTACTAATACTACCTCTACTATTACTACTAATACTACCTCTACTACGACTACTAATACCAATACTACTATTACTACTTCTTCTGCTACTGCTACGGCCACCAGTACTACTACTACTACTAATACAACTATTACAATTGCTACTACTACCACTACAACAACTACTCCTAGTGCTACTGCTACTGCTACTACTACTACTACAACAACAACAACAACAATTACTACTACTCCTACCACAACCACTACTACTGCTACTATTACTACTCCTACTCCTACTCCTACTATTACCCCTATTACTACTACTACTACTACTGATACAAATACTATTACTACGACTATGACAACTACTACAGTTGCTATTGCTACAGCAGTTATTACTCCAACTACTGCAACTAACATTACTACTACGACTACTACGACTACTACTATTACTACTACTACTACTACTACTACTACTACTACTACTACTACTACTACTACTACTACTAATACTATGACTACTACTAGGACTACTACAACAATAACTACAACAGCTACAACTATGGATACAACAACAACAACAACAACCACTACTACTACTGCTACAGCTACCACTCCTAACACTCCTATTACTACTACTACTACTACTACCTCTACTTCTACCACTCCTACTACCACTACTGCTAGAAATACTATTACCACAATAAGTACTACTACAGCAACAACAACAGCAACCACTACTACTACTCCTGCTGCTACTTCTACTACTACTACAACTACTACTACTGCTGCTGCTGCTGCTACTGCTACTACTACTACTACTACTACTACTACTACTACTACTACTACGACGACGACGACGACGATGACTTCTACTACTGCTGCTATCGCTACTACTATTACTACTACTATTGCTACTAATACTCCTAACACTACTACAACTACCACTTCTACTACTACTATTGCTACTGTTGCTACTAGTACTACTATAACTATTATAACTAATACTGCTACTACTACTACTTTTGCTACTACTACTACAATAGCTGCAGTTATTGCTCCTACTACTGCTATGACTAATGCTACTACCACTGCTACTACTACAGCTACTACTACTACCACTACTGCAGTTACTACTACTACCGCTACTGCAGCTACTAATACTGCTACTACTACGACTACTACTCCTCCCTCTACCACTGCTGCTATAACTACTACTACAGCTACAACTAGCACTAATCCTTCTCCTACAACTACTACTACAACTGCTAATACTACTACTAATGCTACCACTATTCCAACTGCTACTACAACTGCTAATACTACTACTAATACTACCACTATTCCAACTACTACTACTCCTACTCCTACTCCTCCCCCAACTCCTACTATGACTACTATTGCTACAACTACTGCTAATACTACTACTACTACCTCTACTACTACTATTGCTACTACTCCTGCCACTACCACCACTACTGCCACCACTACTCCTATGACTACTACTACAACCACTACTACTACTACTACAACTACTATTCCTACTACTACTGCTATTACTAAAACAACAACCAAATCAACAACAACAATAACTACTACTACAACTACTGCTACTACTACTACTACTTATACAACAACTCCAAGTAGTAGTAGTACTACAACTGCTACTACTACTACTACTACTACTACTACTATGACCCTTACTACTACTCCTACACCAACTTTTACTACTACTACTCCTATTGCTGCTACAAAACCTACTACTACTCCTACGACTTCGATTACTACTACTACTACGGCTACAAAATACCTACTACTGCTACAACTGCCACTACTAGTGCTAATATTGCCACTATTCCAACTACTACTACTCCTACTACTACTACTACTCCAACTCCTACCATGACTACTAATACAACTACTACCACCAGTACTATATCTACTACTACTACCTCTACTAGTACTATTGCTATTACTCCTGCCACTACTACTACTGCAACTGCTACTTCTACAACAACTGCTACTTATTAACTACTACCACTACTGCTACAATACTACTTCGACTGCTACTGCTATTACTACAAACAACAACGACAACAACACAATAATAACTACTACTAGTGCTACTACTACTACTACACTTACTACTTACTACTACTATACTTACTGAGTACGTACTAAAAATTACTACTACTACTACTACTCGACTCCTACTACTATACTACAACTCTGTGTTAGACACTTCTACTGGTTTTACTACTACTCTACTAACTCTACTACGCTGCTGCTGCTACTACTTACTAGTACTACACAACAAACAACCTACAAACAACAACTACCACTTACTACTGCTGCTGCTGCTACTACTGTACTATTACTACTTCGACTAATACTAACACTCCGACTGCTACTACAACTAGTACTACTATTAATACTAACACTCATACTACTACTACTAGTACTACTACTACTACTACTTTTACAACCCTACTACTACTACTACGATTCCTGGCACTCCTATGACTTCTATGACTACTAATCCAACTCCAACTACTACAAATATGACAACAACAACAACAACAACTACTACTACTACTATTATCACTACTCTTACTGCAACTACTGCTCGTATTACTACTACTATTACTACTACTACTACAACTCGTACAAATACTACTGCCCCAAACAACCCTACTAATAGTATTAATGCAACCACTGCTACAGCTACTACAATAACTACTACTACCACCACCACTACTACTACTCCTTCTACTGCTACTACTACTGTTGTTGCTGCTACTAAGGCTAATATTACATTACAAGTAGTACAACTGCTACTTCTACTACTCCTTCCACTGCTGCAACTACTACTACTATGAATACTACTACTTCGACTACTACTACTGCAGCTGCCACTACAGCTGTTGCTACTACTACTATTACTAATACTACCACTGTTACTACTACTACTGCTACTACAATTCCTACTTCAACTCCTATTGCTGCTACTTCTACTACTCCTACTACTACTTCTATAGCTAGTATGACACATACTCCAACTCGTACTTGTACTACAACTCCTACTACTACTATTGCCCCCACTCCAACTACTACTACACCTACTCCAACTCCTCCTGCAACCATAGCTATTGTTAGTGCAACTCCTACTACTACTACTACTACCACCACTACTACTACTACTACTAATACAACAACAACTACACCTACCACTACTCCGACAACAATAACTACTACTAATACTACTGTTACTACTACCTGGACTTCTACTACTACTAGTATAACTACTACTATTGTTGCTACTGCTACTCCTACTACTACAACAACAACTTCTTCTGTTACTACTACTACGACTACTACTATTGCTATTACTACTACTACTACTATTACTTCTACACATAGTGCAATTGCTACAACTGCTACTCCCACTATAGGTACTACTACTACTAACACTAACCGTACTACTACTACTATTACTAATACTATTGTTACTACTACCTCCACTTCTACTACTATTACGACTTCTATGACTACTATTACTACAACTACTATTGCTGTTGCTGCTACTCCTACTACTACTACTACTACTACATCTATTAATACTACTACTACTACTACTACTACTACTACTATTACTACTACTACTGCCGCTGCTGCTACTAGTGGCGCTACAACTACTGCTATGAATACTACTACTATTACTGTTGCTGCTGCTGCTGCTGAGGCTGCTACTACTCCTACTCCAACTCCTACTACTACCCATACCCCAACTACTACAACTCCTACTACTAGCCCTACTCCAACTACTACGGCAACTACTACAACTATTACTACAACTACTACTGTTACTACTACTACTACTGCTGCTACAACTACTACTAATACTACTATTAGTACTACTACTTCAACTACTAGTACAATTGCTACTATTATAATTCCTACAACTACTGTTAATGCTAGAACTAATACTAACACAAGAACTACAACTACTACAACAACTACTACTGCTAATAATTATAATAATACTACTACTACTACTCCTACTCCTACTCCTACTCCAACTACTTGTACTATAACTCCTACTACACCTACTCCAACTACTACTATGCCTACTACTACTCCAACTCCAACTCCTATTACTACAACTTCTACTACTACTACAACGACTACAACTACAATAGTAACAATAGCTACTGCAAGTACTACTACTATTACTATGACGACTACTAATACTTCTTCTACAACTAGTATAATTGCTACTACTACTACAATAACTACTGTTACTACTACTACTACTCCTACTACTATTACTACTCCTAACACACCTAAATTTTCTACGACTAGCTACTAATCCTAGCACTCCTACAAGTTCTACAACTACAACTCCTCCTAATACTACTACTACTACTACTACACTCCAACTACCACTACCACTACTACTACTGCTGCTGCTGCTGCTACTATGACTACTATTACTGCTTCAACTACTACTATGATTACCACTACTCCTAGTACTAATACTACTCTTACCACCACCACGACTACTACCACTACTTGTACCAATACTACTACTCCGTATACTCCTCCTACTACTACTATTGCTACTACAACTACTACTGCTAATAATAATCCAACTACTACCACTACTACTGTTGTTGCTCCTAGTGCTATAACAACAACAACAACTACTACTCCAGCTACTGCTCCTACTACTACAAATACTACTGCTACTGCTACCACCACCACCACCGCTATTACTACTACTACAGAATAGCTACAATAACTACTACTAGTACTACTACGACTCCTACAACTACTACTATTACTACGACAACTGCTCCTACAATTACAACAAGAACTGCTGCTATTACTACTACTACTACTTCTACTTCTACTACTAGTAGAACTGGTGCTGCAACTAGTCCATCAGCTACTGCTGCTACTACTAGTCCATCAACTACTGCTGCTACTACTACTACTATGACTACTACAACTATAGATGATGCTGTTGTACCTCCTACTACTAGTACTTCCACCATTACTACTATTCCTACTTTGACGCCTACTACTGCTTCTACTACTACTCCTATTACTCCTTCAACAACTACTACAACCACTCCTACTCAAAGTGCAACATCTACTTCTACTCGTTCAGCTACTAGTACCCATACTCCAACTACTAGTACTCCTACTATGACTCCTACACCAACTAATTCTATTACGACTGCTACTACTTCTACAACTTCTAGTCCAACTACTACTACTACTATCGCTACTGCTACTACAGCTACTACTACAACTACTACTACTGGCACTAAAACTACCAATACTAACACTACAACTACTCCTACAACTACCACCGACAACATTACTGTTTCCACTACTTCAACTACTACTACGACTATTCCTTCAACTAGTACAATTACTACTACGACAATTACTACTGCTGTTGCTACAGGTACTACTACTACTATTGCTGCTACTATTACTACTACAACTACTACTACTACAACTACTGCTACTACTGCTGCGGCTACTACTGCACTACTACAACTACTCATACTACTATTGCTACAATGACAATTTCTACCACTTTTCCTACTACTAGTCCTACTCCTACATGAACTCCTACTACTACACCTATTACTATCCCAACTACCACACCTGCTGCTACTACTACTACTCCTTCTACAATGACTACTAATGCAACTACCACTCCTACTCAAACTCCTACTTCTACTACTTCTACTACAACTACTGTTACATCCACAACTACTGCTACTACTACTACTACTGCTGCAACTACATCTACACCTACTACTACTTTTACTCCTACTACAACAACAGCAACTACTAATACTGCTACTACTACTCCAACTCCTACTCCAACCGCTTCTACCCCTCCTACAAAAACTACTACCCCTACTCCCAACTACTACTACTTCTACTACTACTCCAAATACTACTACTACTACTTCTACTCCAACTACTACTACTAATACTACTACTACTAATAAAACAAAAACTACTCCTACTACTACTCCAACTACTACTACTACTACTACTACTAATACAACAACAACTACTCCTACTACTACTCCGACAACAACAGTTGCTACTAATACTTCTGTTTCTACTACCCCTACTTCAACAACTACTACGACTACCATTATGAATTCTACTACAACTATTACTACTACTATTACTACTACTACTACCATGACTACTACTACTACTACTACTACTACTCCTACTCCTCCTCCTACTACTACTACTACTACTGCTACGGCTACTACTACTGCTATTTCTACTACTACTACTACTAGTGCAATTCAACTACTTATACTGCAGGTACTACTACTACTAAGAGTAACCCAACTACTACTACTACTACTACTAACACTAACCCATCTACTAGTACTTCTACTACTATTCCTACTACTACTCCTACTCCAACACCTACTACTACTACTCTGCTACTGAAACTACCACTCCTACTCAAACTCCTACTACTATTATTACTACTACTGCTGCTACTACTGCCACAACTACTACTACCACCACCACCACTACTACTACTACTACTATTACTACTGCACAATATGACTACTACTACTACTAGTACTGCTTCTACTATGAGTATAATTGCTATTACCACTCCTACAACTTCTGGTACTACTTCAACTACTACTACTACTACTGCTACTCCTACAACTAGTACAACTAGTACTCCTCCTACTACTACAACTACTGCAAATCCGACTACTACTCCTTCTCCTACCCCTACTCCTACTGTTACTACAACAACAACTACAACTATTAGTAAAACTACTACTACTACTACTAATATTACTATACTACTACTCTCGACTACTACTACTACTACTAATACTACTACTACTACTTATACGACTACTCATACTACTACTGCTACTACACTCCTACTATGACTACTACTACTACTACTATTACCACTACTTTTACTACAACTACCAATACTACTACTACGACTACTCCAACTACTACTACTACTGCTACTCATACTAATACTACTACTCCAAACACTCCTACTAATACTTCTACTACTACTGCTACTGCAACTACTACTAGTACTACTACTTCTACTACTACTACTACGACAACAACAACAACAACAACTACTGCTATTGAAACTATTACTGCTGCTAGTACTACAGCTACTACTACTACTAGCACAATGACTACTGCTACTCCTACTGCTCCTACTACTACTCCTACTACAACTCTTACAGTTACTACTACTCTTGCTGCAACTACTAGTCCTATTCCAACTACTGCAACTCCTACAACTCCCCCTACTCCAACTCCAGCAACTACTATTGCTACTACAACTATTACTAATACTACTACTACTACTTGTACTACTACTACTACTACTACTACTGCAACTAGTAGTACTTCCACCAATACTACTACTACTATTAGAAATGCTTCTACTATAACTCCTACTACTACTGGTACTACTCCTACTAATACAAACACTACTTCTAGTTCTACTACTACAACAATAACAACAATGAAAACAACAACAACTACTACTACTACTACTAGGACTACTACTACTACTATTATTACTACTCCTATTCCTACTTCAATGACTACTACTATTACTCCTACTCCTACTTCTACGACTACTGCTATTCTTACTACTCCTACAACTACTGCTACTACAACACCTACTCCAACCTAATGCTGCAACTACTCCTAGTACATCTACTACACCTACTCGTGCTACTACTATGCCCACGATAACTCCCACTATGACTACTGCTACTACTACAACCACTACTACTACTACAACAACGACAACAACTACTTCTACTACTTCTACTACTAGTACAATTGCTACTACTACTACTCCTACTATTACTACTACTAATACTAACACTACTACTACTACTACTACTACTACTACTACTACTACTACTACTACTACTACTACTACTATTTCTAACACTCCTCCTCCTACCACTGCCACTACTACTACTACTACTACTACTATCACCACCACCACTACTACTGCTACTACTACTCGTAACAGTCCTAAAACTTCTATGACTACCTACTAATCCTAACACTCCTATAACGTCTACGACTACAACTCCTATGACTACTACTACTACTACACTCCTCCTCCTCCTACTACTACACTCCTCCTCCTCCTCCTACTACTACGACTGCTACCACTACTGCTACAACTACTATTATTACGACCATGCCTATGACAACAAGTACTACTACTACACTCCTACTACTTCTAGTACTACTGCTACTGCTAATACTACTACTACTACTACTACTACTGCTGCTGCTGCTGTTGCTGCTGTTGGTACTACTAATACTACTACTACTACTACTTGTACTACTACTGCTACTTCTACTACTACTGCTGCTTCTGCTATTACACAACAATTACAACTACTACTAGTAGTACTAATACAAATCCTACAACTGCTACTATTACTACTACTATTGCTCCTACTACTACCCAAACTAAAAATGCTGCTACTGCAGCTCCTACTACTACTACGACTGCTACTACTACCACTACTACTATTCGTACTCCTACTCCATCTACTACTTCTACTACTACTCCTATTACTCCTACAACAACAACTACTACCCCTTGTACTCAAACTCCTATACGTACTACTACTCCTTCAACTACTACTTCCCATAATCCAAAAACTGCTACTCCTACTACGACTCCTACTCCACCTCATACAACTACCACTGCTACTACTTTCGCAACTACTAGTACAAATACTACTACTACTTTTACAACTACTGCTGCTACTACTGCTACCACCACCACTACTACTACTACCTCTAATACTACTACAACTACTACAACAATTATTACTACTACAACTATTGCCACAACAACAACAACAACAACAACAATAACAACAACAATAACTCCTCCTACTACTACAACTACCACTCTTATTCCAACTCCTACTACTACTACTGCTATTACCACAACAACTACTACTACTATTATTACTACTACTACAACTACTACTCCCACAACAACAACAACTACTACTACTACTCCAACTATTACCATTGCTACAACTACTATTATTATGACTAACCCTACTACTAACACTTCTCCTATTACTACTACTACTAGCACTACTACTACTGCTACTATTATTACTACTACTACAACTCCTACCACTACAACAACTACAACCGCTACTACAACTCCTACTAACACTATTATTACTCCAACTACAAAAATAACAACAACTACTACTACTCCAACTCTTGCTGCTCCTACTACACCTACTACTACTACTACTTCTACTACTTGTACTTCTACTACTACAAGTAATACTACCACTACTATAACAACTATTACTACTAATACTCCTACAACTAGAACAACTACTACTACCACTACTACTACTACTACAACTCCTACTACTACTACTGCTGCTGCTGCTGCTACTACTACTACTACTACTACTACTACTACTACTACTAAAGCTACTATTACTACGACTGCTATGACTGCTGCTACTACTACTACTAATATAATTAATACTGCTTCCCCTACTACTACTACTTCTACTATTACTATTGCAAGTACTGCTAATTCTACTACAATAACTAATACTACGGCTACAACGGCTACTCTTACGGCTACTTCTATTATTACCACTACTATTATTACTATTGCTATACTACTACTACGACTATTGTTGTCGCTACTACTACTACTGCTAAAACAATTGCAACTATGACTGTTAGTACTACTACTATTGCTACTACTACTACTAATTCAGCTACTATTTTTGCTACAACACAATTCCTCCTAGAAATGTTACTACTGCTACTACTTCGGCTACTACTACTACTACTGCTACTTCTACTAATATTACAGTTGCAACTACTACTACTGCTACAACTAAAATTGCTACTAGTACTACTATTATAACTACTACTGCTGCTGCTACTTCTACTACTACTTCTCCTACTATTGCTATTGCTACTACTTCTGCTACAACTGCTATGACTACTAAACCACTACTACTGCCACGGCGGCTACTACTACTACTACTACAATGACTACTATGATTACTGCAACAACTATAACTTCTATAACAGCTACTACTACTACTGCTACTACAACTACTTCTCCTACTTATGCTACTACTACTACTGGTACTAATAGTACTACTAACACTACTACTACAATTGCAACTACTTCTACTACTACGCTGCTTCTATTGCTACTGCTACTACAACTGCTACTACAACTCCCACAACTATTACAACCACTACTGCTACAACGACTTCTACTACGATTGTTGTTGCCTCTACCACAGCAGCTACCACTATAATTGCTGCTACAACTACTGCTACTACAACTACTATGGCTCCTAATACTACACCCACACCAATTCGTACTACAACTCCAACTCCCACTACTACTACTACTACAACAACAATGACCACTACTAGTATTGCTACTACTACTACTACTGCTTCTACTACTTCTACTACTACTACTCCTATTATTACTACTACTACTACACTACTGCTGCTACTACTACTACTACTACTACTACTACTACTACTACTATTACTACTACTACAACTACTACAACAACAACAATAACAACTATTGTCACTACTTCTACTTCTATTACTTCTACTACTATGAATACTATAACTGCTACATATCCTACTACTCCTTATACTACTACTACTACTACTTCTAGTACTACTATTGCTACTACTAATATTACCATTACTGCTGCTGCTGCTGCTGCTACAACAACTAATAGTACTTCTACTATGACTGCTACTACTACTACTACTACTACTACTATGCTAGCGCTGCTACTCCTGCTACCACTACTACTACTAGTACTAATGCTACTGCTACTAAAACTACTGCTACAATAACTACTGCTACTACAACCACTACTACTACTATTGTTGCTAATACTATCGTAATTACTATGGCTACTCCTACTCATATTGCCACTGCTACTGCTACTAGTTCTGCTATTGCTACTACTCCTACTAAAACTATTGCTACTACTAGTATTACCACGACTACTAGTACTATAGCAACTACTACAGCTCCGACTACTACCACTACTACCACTACTTCTAATTCTACTACTACTATGGCTACTTCTATGGCTACTATCATTACTACTATTGCTACTATTACTACGACTGCTACTATGGCTACTGCAACAATTACTACTACTACTACTGTTGTTGCTGCTGCTACAGCCGCTACTACTCTATTGCTGCCTTAACTTCTACCACTACTACTTCAACAAATATTGCAACTACTACTAGAACTACTAGTACTACTACCCCTGCTACTACTACTACAACAATAACAACAACTACTACTGTGGCTACTACTATTTCTCCTGCTCCTACTACTACAACTACTACTACTCACACTGCTACTAACGCCACTAGTACCACCACCACTACACTACGATAACAATTGCTGCTACTATAGCAATGACTGCTACTATTACATCGGCTACGACTATCGCTACTACTACAACAACAACAACAACAACTACTAGTACTCCTCCTCCTACGACTACTGCTACTGCTTGCATAACAACAACTACTATTACTACTATTGTTGTTGCTGCTGCTACATCTAATCCAACTATTACTGTAGTTACAAGTCCTAACATTGCTTGAACTACAACACCAATGACTACTGCGACTGTTATGCTATTACATCTACTATTACTGCTCCTACTACTACTACTACTACTAATAATAATAAAATTGCTACTTCTAATACTATTTTTATTCAATGACTGCTGCTATAACTGCTACTGCTACTGCTACTACTACCTCTACTGCTGAAACTTTTGCTTCTACTATTGCTACTGATACTACTACTACTACTACTACTACCGTTACAACTACTCCTACTACTAGCCCAACTACTAAAACTACTACTATTGCTACTACTTCTGTTATCACTGCTACAAATACTACTTCTACTACTGCTACTCCTATTACTGCTACCACTACTACTACTACTACTAATACTACTAATGTGGCTACAACTGCTGCTACTACTACTACGACTTCTACAACTACTACGACTATTGCTACTACTACTATTGCTACTACTACTAATACTACCACCACTACTTTTACTACTACTACTACTACTATTGCACCTTATGCAAATACTACTACTACTACTCCTACTAGTATTGCTACTACTACAACTATAATTACTGCTACTGCTACTACTACTACTCCTACTACTACTGCTGCTGCTACTATTACTACTACGACTAGAGCAACAACTACTACAAGTACTCCTGCTATTAGTATTTTTACTAATGATTCTCCTACTACTACTGCGACTACTACTACTTCAGCTTCTACTACTACAACAGCTACTCCTACTACTACCTCTCCAACTAATACTACTATTATTAATACTATTGGTACTACTATTACTATTACTGCTAACACAACTGGAACTACTACTATTACTCCTACTACTATGACTATTGCTGCTACAACTACTGCTATAACGTTTACTACAACCACTACTACTATTTTTACTACAACTACCACTACTACTACTACTGTTACAAGTACTACTACTCCTACTACAACTACTACCACTACTACTAGTACTACTAACACTACTACTCCTACTTCTCCTACTAATACTACTACTATTACTACTACTATTACTACTACTGCTACTACTACTACCACCACTTCTGTTGCTACTATTGCTACAACAATTGTTACTACTACAACTACTATTACTATTACTACTACTATTGCTAGTACTACAACAACTACTACTAGTACTAGTACTTCTATTGCTACTACTACTATTACTTCCGCGAGTACTACTGCTACTTCTTCTTCTACTTCTACTACTAACACTATTGTGACTATTACTGCTACTGTTGCTGCTAGTGCTACTACTACTACTTTTGCAAATACTACAACTACTGTTACTACTGCTACTATTGCTACTACTACTACCACTACTGCTTCTTCAACTACTACAACTAGTACTACTAATGCTACTCCTGCTACTACTTCTACTATTACTACTACTAATACTACTACTACTACTTCAGGTACTTCTAGTGCTACTAATGTTGCTACTACTACTACTGCAACTTCTAGTCTTACAACTACTGCTACTTCGACTTCTACTACTACTATTGTGACTTCTGCTACTGTAATAATACTACTACTATGACTACTACTGCTACAATAATGACTATAGCTGTTGCTACTACTACCACTATAGCTTCTACTACTACTTCTGCTGCTACTACTACTACTACTTCTACTACTGCTACTATTGCTACCACTACTGCTTCTCCTACTACTACTAGTACACCTACTAATGTTATTCCTACTACTACAACTACTAGGATGACTATTACTACAACTACCGTTGCTACTGCTGCTACGACTACTGCTACTTAAATTATGGCTACCATAGTTGCGATTACTACTTCAGCTTATACAACTGCTACTACTACTAATGCAACTACAGTTGCTACAACTACTATAATTGCAACAATAACTACTACTACTACTACTACATTTGCTACTAGTCCTAACACTACAACTCCTACTACTGCTACTACTACGTTTGCTAATACTTCTGCTACTATTGCTGCTGCTACTACTACTACTACTACTACTACGACTACTACTACTAATACTAACACTACTACAACTACTGCTACAACAATAACAACTACTACTACTACCCCTACCACTACGACTACTACTACTATCACTACTATGACTACTATTTCTTCTACTACTTCTACTACTGTTGCTGCTGTTGCTACAACAACTACTACTACTACTTCGGCTACTGCTACTACTACTACTGCTGCTGCATCTTGTATAACTACTAGTCCTTGTCCTACAACTACCACCCCTCCTACAACCATTTCTACTACAACCACTGCTACTACTACTGATACTCCTACTACAACAGCTACCACTACTACTTCTACTTCTTCTGCCGCTACTTCGATTGCAATTACTACTATTGCTACTACTATTGCTACTACTACTATTTTTACTACTTCTTCTGCTACTTCGACTGCTACGACTACTACAACAATTAGTACTACAACTACTACTACTTCAACCACTATTTATTCAACTACTACGACTACTACATCTACTACTTCTACTATTGCTACTACTACTACAACAACAATAATAACAACAACTACTACTACTAATACTTCTTCTTCTTCCATTTCTAGTATTACTGCTACTATTTTTGCAACTACAACTACTACTACTAGGATTACTACTGCTAATACTACTGCTACTACTACAACTACAACCACTACTACTACTCGTACTATTATTGCTACTGTTATTATGACTAATACAACTTCTAGAGCTACTACTACTCCTTCTCCTACAACACTAATTATTCTGCTGCTACCACCACCACCACTACTACTGCTTAAATGCATACTATGGCTGCAACTACCACTGTGACTACTACTATAGCTACGACCTCCACTACTACTACTACAACCTTTGCTACTACTATAGCTACTGCTGCAACAACTACTACTACTGCCGCTGCTACTGCTACTACTCCTACTTTTACTGCTACTACTAATACTACTACCACTATAGCTACTACTACTACTACTACTACTACAAATACAATAACTACTACTACTTCTATCGCTTCTACTGCTATTGCAACAACAACAACTACTATTGCTATTACTCCTACTAATGCATCTACTAGCTGTAGTTGTAGGAGTTGGACTAGGAGTAGTAATAGGGGTAGTAGTAGTTGGAGTAGGGGCAATAATAGTAGGAGGAGTTATAGTAGCTGCAAGATTAGTAGGAGGAGGAGGAGGTGTAGTAGCACTAGTGGTAGTAGGACTTGGAAGAGCAATAGTAGTAGTAGTAGTACTAGTAGTACTAGTAGTATGAGTAGTAGTAGGAGTAGGAGGAGTAGTAGGAGTAGTTGTTGTAGTAGTAGTATTAGGGGTAGTAGTAGTAGTGTTCTCATTAGTAGTAGTAGTATTAGTAGTAGGAGGAGTAGTAGTAGAAGCAATTATACTGGTATTAGAAGTAGCTGTAGCAATAGCAGAAGTAGTAGTAGTAGTCCTAGCATTAGTAGTAGTTGTTGTAGTATTGGTAGTGGTAGTTGTATTAGGAATAGAAGAAACTATAGGAGTAGTAGTTGTAGTAGTAGCAGTGGTAGTGGTAGTAGCAACAGTATTATTATTATTATTATTATTGTTATTATTACTACTAGTAGTAGTAGTCATGGTAGTAGTAGTTGTAGGAGTTGTAGTAGCAGCAGTAGCAGTAGTAGTAGTAGTAGTAGGAGTTATTGTCATAGGAGTAGTAGTAGTAGTAGTAGTAGGTGTTGTAGCAGCAGTAGAAGTTGGACTGAGAGTAGTAGCAATAGTAGTAGTAGTAGGAGCAGTATTAGTATTAGTAGGAGTTGTACTAGGAGTAGTTGTAGGTGTTTTAGTTGTTGGAGTAGTTATAGAAGTAGTAGTGGTAGTAGTAATAATAGTAGTAGTAGTAGGAGTAGGAGTAGTAGTAGTAGTAGGAGTAGGAGTTGGAGAAGGAGTAGTAGTAGTTGTGTTAGTAGGAGAGGGTGTAGGCATAGTAGTAGTAGTTGCAGTAGGAGTTGGAGTAGGCGTATTAGTAGCAGGAATAATGGTAGGAGGAGTAGTAGTAGTAGTTGTTGTTGTTATTGTAGTAGCCATAGGAGTTGGAGTAGGAGTAGGAATAGTAGTAGTCATTCTTGTAGTAGCAGTAGCTATAGTTATAGTAATATTAGCGATAGTAGTAGTAGTAGCAATAGCAGTAGTAGTATTAGTAGTAGTAGCAACACTAGTAGCAACAATAGTAGTAGATATTGCTGTAGTCATAGTAGTAGTAGTAGTAGTAGCAACAGTAGTAATAGTTGTCGTTGGAGCCAAAATAGTATCTGTAATACGAGCAGCAGCAGCAGTAGTAGGTGTGTTAAGAGTTAGAGTAGTTCTTCTGGTCATGGTAGTAGTAGGAGTACTAGCAGTAATAGTAGTAGTAGTAGTAGTATTAGTGGGAGCAATAGTAGTATAAGCAGTAGTAGTAGCAGCAGCAGTATTAATAGTAGTAGTAGTAGTAGCAGCAACAACAATAGTAGTAGCAGTAGTAACAGTAGTATTAGCAGCAGTAGTAGCAGAAGTAGTAGTAGTTGCATATTAGTAGTAGTAGTAGTAGTTCAAATAATAGTGGTAGTAGTAGTTGTAGTAGTTTTATTAGTAGTAGTTGTAGTAGTAGCGGTAGCAGCAGTAGCAGTAGCAGCAGTAGTAGTAGTAGAAGTTGTAGTAGTAGCAGCAGCGATTGATATAATAGTAGAAGTAGTTGTTGTACTAGTAGTAGTAGTAGTAGTTGTTGTTGTTGTTGTAGTAGTAGGAGTAGTAGTAGTAGTGTTAGTGTTAGAAGTAGTATTACACCAGTAGTAGGAGTTGTAGTAGTGGCAATTGTACTAGTAGTAGAAGTAGTAGTAGTACTAGTAGAAGTAATTGTAGTAGTAGAAGTAGCAGTAGTGTAGGAGCAGCTACAACAGCAATAGTAGTAGTAGTAATAGTAATAGTAGAAGTTGTGACTGTAGTAGTTCTAGTAGAGGAAGTCATGGTAGTAGTAGCAATAGTAGTTGTGGTTGTTGTTATTGAAGTAGGAGCAGTAGTAGTAGTTGTTGTTGTAGTAGTAGTAGTAGTACTGCTAGTAGTAGTTGTAGTACTAATAGTAGTTGTAGTTGTCGGGGGAGTTGGAGCTGGAGTGGTAATAGGTGTAGTAATAGTTGGATCAGGGGCAGTAGTAGTCGTGGGAGTTGTAGTAGTAGTAGTAGCAGTATTGATAGTAGTAGTAGTTGTTGTAGTAGTGGAAGGAGTACTAGTAGTAGCTGTTGCACTAGTAGTAATGTAGTACTAGTCTTAGTTGTTGTAGTAGTAGGAACAATAGTAGTGTAGTAAAAAAAGTAGTAGTAGTGGTAGTAGTAGTAGTAGTAGTAGTAGTAGTAGTAATTGTAGTAGCACTACTAGTAGTAGTAGTAGTAGTAGTAGGAGGAGGAGCTGTAGTAGTAGTAGTAGTAGTCGTAATAGTAGTAGTAGTAGCTGGAGTAGTAGTAGTAGTAGTAGTAGTAGTAGTAGTAGTAGTAGTCGTAGTCGTAGTCACAGTAGTTGTAGCTGCTGTTGTAGTAGTAGTAGTAACAGGAGCTGTAGTAGTAGTAGTAGTAGTCATAATTATAGTAGTAGTAGCTGGAGTAGTAGTAGTAGATGTGGTAGTGGTAGCAGTAGGAGTTGTAGTAGTAGCAGTAGTAGTAGCAGTAGTAGTAGGTGTAGTACTAGTAGTAACTTCTACTAGTACTACTAGTACCACTTTTGCTACTCCCACTACGACTACTACTACTATTACTGCTATTGCTGCTACTGCTACTTCTACTACTACAACTACTATGACTACTACTATTACTACTATGAATGCTGCTGCTACTACTACTCCTCCTCCAAGTACTATGACTCCAACAACCACTACTGCTATTACCACTACTACTATCACTACTACTACTACTATTACTACTGCTACTGCTGCAACTACTACTACTAATATTGTTGCTACAACTACTACGATTACAACTAATGCTACTTGTTTTGTTGCTAGTGCTACTTCTCCTACTACTACTTCTTCAACTACTACTGCTACTACCACCACCACCACCTCTACTACTACTACTACTACTACTACTACTATTACTACTAGTACTGCTACTGTTACTACTAATGCTGCTAATGCTACTAATACTGCATTTATTAATAGTACTAGTTCTACTACTACAACAACAACTTCTACTACTATTATTATAATGACAACGACAACAACATCATCTACTACTACTACTATTACTATTGTCGTTGCTACTACTGCTACGTCAACTGCTTCTACACTATATCTCCTACTGTTTCTACTACCGCTGCTATACTGCTACTGCTTTTACAACTACTATAACTACAAATTCTGCTAGTTCTACTACAATTACAACAACTACTACTACTATTACTATGACAACTAGACAACTATGACTACTACAACCACTACAACTACAACTACTTCAACAACAACCACCACTAGTAATTTTACAACAACAACAAGTACTACTACCTCACCTACTACTACGACTTCTGCTCCTACTACTACTGTTGCAACTACTAGTACTTCTACTACTGCCACTGCGGCTACTACTCCCACTACTACTTCTACAACTACTACTGCTCCTACCACTACTCCTGCGTCTACTGCTACTACTACTACTGCTTCCATAGCTATCGCTACTACTACAACTTCTTAAACAACTACTACTATTGCTGCACTATTGCTGCTACTATTGTCACTGCAACAACTACTTCTGTTACTATTGTTACTACTACGGCTGCTACTACTGTTGCTACTACTTCTACTACAACAACTACAACTACAACTACTAGTACAACTTTTGCCTCAACTACTACATTTTCTACTCATACTGCTGCTATTGCTGCTAGTGCTCAACTGCTACAACTACTGCTACGGCTAGTACTGCTACTACTGCTGCTATTAATACTACTGCAACTACTTCAACTACTGCCACTACTACTACTGCTACTACTGCAACTACTGCTACTACTATGGCTACTACTACTAATTCAACTACTACTTCGACTACCAATACTACTACTACTAATGCAGCTACTCCTACAACAACTTCTTTTCCTACTACTATTACTTCCACTACTAGTACTGCTACTATTACTACTCCAATTACCACTACTACTGCTACTGATACAACAACAACATCTATTGCTACTACCACCGCTACAACTATTGCTACTGCTACCACTACTATGATTGTCACTACTACTACTTCAACTACTACTATTATTACTAGTACTGCTACTATTACAACAACAACTACTACTACTAATCCCGATTTTGCTACTAGAACAACCAGAACTGCAACTACAACTACTGCTACTACTACTACGATTGCTACTGCTGCTGCTGCTGCTATAGTTACTACTACTACTACTACATCGACTATTGCCACAACAATAGCAGCAACGACTACGACTACCTCTACTACTGCTGCTGCTGCTGCTGCTGCTGCCGGTATTACTAGTTCTACTAGAACTACATCTACTGCGACTATAGCAACTACTACTGCGACTATTACTATTGTAGCTCTTATAACAATTACAACAACTACTACTGCTACTGCTACTACTACTACTACTGCTATACCTATTATTGCTACTATTGCTACTACTGCTATAGCTATCCCTACTACTACTGCGACTACAACTACTGCTGCTACTACTGCTACTAGTACAACTATTACTGCCACAATCACTGTTACTACTACTACTTCTGCAATTGCTACTACAACTACAACTACTACTGACACAACTACTACTACTATTACTACCACTATAACAACAACAACTACTACTACTATAACTATTATTTCGACTACAACTACTACTTCTACTACTTTTACTACTATTACTATTTCTACTACTACTACTACTCTTAACACACCTACTACAAATACTAGTATTACTAATAATACTACTACAATTATTACTACTACCAAGGTTTTCAATCTCGGTTTCGGCTTTAGTTTTGGCATCTAGCAAAACCGATACGCTTCGGCCGTTTCAGTTTTAATTTTGGCCCAAAGTTTTTTTTTAGTTATTAATTGTGTGTTGACCAGAGTTGGATTATACTTTGACTTCAAATTAAAAATGCAATAAAGTTTTGAAAATTTTTTTATAAAAATTTTAAAATTATGAAAGAATTTATAGTTAATTATATCATAATATTAAATATTATTTTAATTAATTAAAATTAATTTTGATAGTTAACCACTTATATAGTCTTTACTTATATATTTCTATATAAAAAATATACAAGAACTAATATAAATATGATTAAAAGTTAAAAATTAACATAAGCAAATTTAATTTATTATTAAAATATACTTGACACATACACAATTTATTAATTATAACGAAATACAACTAATCATCGTCATCATCATAATCATCATCAGTTGAGTATCAAACATCTGGATATGGAATTATGAATTCAGTACCTAAATAATTCAGATGAATATTTATAGACATACGAGTAAGAACAACTAGCTCTGCCTGCGCACGCCCCGCCCTCCCTGCGATCGGACTGAGCGCTGTGCTTGCCCCGCACGCCCTGCGCTCGTCGAAAACCTTAAACCGCAATAGATCTGACCGATCTGTTGCGGCACCAGTCGAAACGATTCGATTTCGGCCGAGATTGAAAACCTTGACTACTACTACAATTATTATTGCTACTACTATTACTACTACTACTACTACCACTACTACTACTTTTACAACTACCACTCCACCTACTACTATTACTATTACTACTACTACAACTACGACTACCACTACTACTCTTAGTACTTTTGCTATTGCTACTATAGCTACTACTACTACTACCACCACCACTACTATTCTTAGTACTATTGCTACTGCTACTACAACTACTAGTACTACTTCTACTACTACTACTACTACAACTATTACTCCCACTACTGCTACTACTTCTACTGCTACTCCTACTACTCCTACTACTCCAACTACTACTACTACTACTACTTCTACCACTATTACCACTATCACTACAACAACCACTGCTGCTACAACAACAACAACAATTACTACTACCACCACCACTATTACTTCTACTGTTGCTACTCCTACTACTACTACTCCTCCTACTACTACTAATACTACTGCTACTACTACTACTACTACTCCTACTACTACTAATATTAAAACAACTCCAACAACTACTACTACTACTTCTATTTCTGCTACTACTATTCTTACTACTTCTACTGTTACAACTACTCCAACAACTACTACTACTACTTCTTCTGCTACTACTACTACTACTACTACCACAACTCCTACCACCAACACCACCACAACTACTAGTACAACTACTCCTACTGCAACTCCTACCAATACTACTATTTCTATTGCTACTACTACTACTACTGCTGCTACAACAATGACAATAATAACTACTACTACTACTCCTATTACGTCTACTATTACAATAACTAATACTAACCCAATGATTGCTACTACTAGTACTTCCACTACCACTACTAGTACAACTACAACTACTCCAACTACTCCTACTACTACTCTTTCCACTACTACTATTTCTACTACAACTGAACTTTTACCACTACTACCACAATTGCTACTACTACTACTACAACTGCTACTACAACTACTACAACTAATACTCCTCCTCCTCCTCCTCCTCCCCCTCCTCCTCCTTTTACTGCTACTACTACTACTACTACTAGTAAAACTACTTCTACTACTACTAGTAGTAAAACTACTCCAACAGCAACTACTACTACCACTAACACAACAACTACTGCTATTGTTGCCGCAACTACTACTACTACTACTATAACAACAACTACTACTACTGCTGCTACTACTACTGCTGCTACTACAACTACTGCACTACTACTACATATACTACCGCTAGTAGTACTACAACCCTTGTAACAATTACTATTACAACAACAACTACTACTAATACTAATACTACTATCATAACAACAATAATTACTATTACTACTACTACTGCTACTACAACAACATCAACAACAACAACTACTACTACTACAACACCTATCGCGACTAATACTACTACTACTACTATCGCTACAACTACTATTTCTGCTACTACAACAACTAAAAGTATTACTACTACTACTACAACTACTACTATTACAAATACTACCACTACTACTACAACTACTGCTACTACTGCTACAACAACTACTACTACTACAACTACTACTACTACAACTACTACAACAACTACTACTACAAATACTACCACTATTACTACTACTACTGCTGCTGCTGCTACTACTACTACTAGGAGAACCTTTACAGCTACTATTTCTACTACTACTGCACAACTACTACTACTGCTGCTAATACTATGCCTACTACTAGAACTACAAATACTTGCAGGACTCCTCCTTCAACTACTACTACTTGTACTCCGACTACTACTCCTACAACTATTCCTACTACAACTCCTACTATTACTACTACTACTGCTACAACTATTACTACAACTACTACAACTGATACTACTACTACTGCGGCTGCTGCTATTACTACCACTACTAGTACTACTACTACTACTTCTACTACTATAACTACTACTGTTGGTACTTTTGTCGCTGCTACTACCACTACTACCACTTCTACTACAACTACAGCTACAACAACTACTACTACTAGTACTACTACTCCTATTCCTGCTCGTACTACTACTACTACTCATAAAACAACTACTGCTACAACTAATCCAACTCCTACTACTATTACTACTACTATAAGTAATACTGCTACTACTACTACTACTACTATTACTACTGCAGCAACAAATATTACTGTTGCTTTTACTACAGCTGCTGCTACCACTACTACTACTGCTGCTACCACTACTAATACTAGTACCACTACTGCTACAACTTCTATCACTACCGCTACTGCTACTGTTGCCACTACTACAACTGCTACAACAACAACAACTACTACTACTAATACTACCACCACTACTACAACAACTACAACAATAACAAGTACTACTACTAATACAAGCACCACTACTACAACTATTGCTACTACCGCCACTGCAACTACTACTACAACTACAACTATTACTACTACGGGTACTACTACTACAGCTACTACCACTGCTATAACAACTACTGCTACTATGCCTGCTACTACCACCGCCACCACCATTACTACTACTACTTCCACTACTACAACTACTACTACTCATACTACCAGTCTGATGACTACCACAACTACTACTACTATTACTACTATTACTAATGTTACTAGAACTACTACTACAACTAATACTACTACTTTCGCAACTATTGCTACTTCTACTACAACTACTCCTACTTCAGCAACTGCCATGACAACAACTACTACTATTGCTACTACCACTACTACTACTATAACTACTACTACTGCTACTACTACTACTGCTACTACGACTACTACTACTGCTACTGCTACTACCTCTACTTATACTATTACTATTGCTGCTACTACTACTTCTACTACTACTACAACTACAACTACTACTACTACGACTACTGCTACTCCTACAACCAATACTACTAAAACAACTACAACAACTACTACTACCACTACTCCTACTACTTCTACTATTACTACTAGTATTACTACTACTACTGCTACTAAACCCACTTGTACTACAATTACTATTTCTAGTACTACTACTACTACTCCTACTACTCCTTCGATTACAACAAATACCACTATTATTACCAACCTACCATATCTACTACTACTATTTCCACAACTGCTACTACTACTACAACAACAAGAAAAACTACAACTAGAACTACTGCTACTCCTATTACTTCTACTATTACAACAACAACTACTATCGCTACGACCACCACTGCTAGTACTACCACTACCACTAGGACTACTACTACTACTACTACAACTACTCCTAACTCTACAATTACTACTACTACTATTCGTACAACAATCGCAACTATTACCAAGACTACTACTACTACTACCACTGCTGCTACCACTGCTACTACTACTACTAGTACCACTACTACTACACCTAATACTCCTACCACTACTATTACTACTACTGCTACTACTACCACCACCACTACTAAAAGTAATACTACTCCTATAGCTACTACTACTATTACTAACACTACTGCTACTACAATACTACTTTTTATAATACTACTAATACTACGACTACCACTACACCAATAACTATTACTACTACTACTACGACTTCTACGACTACTACAACTCCTATACCTACTAATACAGCTACTACTACTTCCACTACAGCTACTATTTCCACTACTACAACTGCTATTAGTACTACTAATACTCCTGCTGCTGCTGCTACTACAACTCTAGCCTCTACTTCTACTACAACTACACCTAGTATAAGTACTACTGCTTCTGTTAGAACAACAACAACTTCTACTACTACTACTACAAGTACCACAACTAGTACTGCTTCTACAATAACTACTATTGCCACAACTACTACTTCTACTGCTACTACTACTTTTGCTGCTACTACTGCTTCAAATGCTACTACTATTACTTCAAATGCTCCTACTACTGCTACGACTGCAACTACAACTACTACTATTACTACCACTACTACTATTACTATTACTAGCACTGCAACTGCTACTACTACTGCTGCTACTACAATTGCGACTACTACCGCAACTACAGCTACTATTGCTACTGCTACTAGTACTACTACTACTGATTTTGCTATGGCTGCTACTACTACTACTACTACAACTACTACTATTGCTTTTGCTAAAGATGATACTATTGCTACTACTGTTGCTACTTTGGTACAACTATTTCTTCCGCTACTATTCCAGCTACTACCACTATCGTTGCTATAGCTTCTACTACTACTATGGGCACTACTACTTCTACTACTACTGCTACTACTACGACGACTATTATGGCTACCAATACTTCAACCAATACAAGTCGGACTACTACTAGTACTGGTACTACTGCTTCTACTACTACTACAACTACTACATGTTCACTACTACTACTTTTACTGCGATTGCTACTAATACTACTACTACTGCTGCTGCTGCTACTACTACTACTACTCCTCCTACTACTACTAATACTAGTACTAATAATAATATGACTATTACAACTACTACTGTCGCTCGTGCTGTTACTTCTTCTGTGGCTGCTGCTACTACTAATACAACAACTACTACTTCACCTACTACTACTTCTGCCACTAATACTACTATTGCTTCAACTATTACCACTACTAGTACTACGGGTACTAATTTTGCTACTACTACTGCTACATCTATGACTACTACTACCATTACTACTGCTGCTGCTACTACTACTATGACTACAATGGCTGCGGATACAAATACTAGTATCACTACTACTACTACTGTTGTTGTTGCTGCTAGTACTATAACTACTATAGCTACAACTACTGCTGCTACTACTTCTACTACTGCCTCTACAACTACTACTACAACTACTTCTGCTAGTACTACTTTTGCTACTAGTACTACTACTACTGTTACTACTACTACTACTACTACTACTATTACAACTCTTATAATTCTACTATTACTACTACTTCTAACACTACCACCACCACCACCACTACTACTACTGTTGCGGCTACAACAACCATAACTTCTACTACTACTACTGCCACTACAACAACAACAACAACAATAACAACTACTACTACTACTACTACTACTACTACTACTCTTACTACTCCAACAACAACAACAATAATTATTACTACTACTACTACTCCTAATACTCCTTGTCCTACTACTACTACTCTTACTTCAACTATTCCTTCAACTACTACTATTACTTCTACAACTACTCCTATTAGTACTACCACCACTACTACAACTATTACTATAACTCCTACTACTAATACTTCTGCTACTACTACTCCTACTACTGCTACTACTACTGCTACTTGTGCCACTACTGCTAGCACTAATACCACAACAACAGTTACTACTCCTCCTGCTACAACTACTTCGACAACTACTACTAGTACTACTACTACTACTACTCCCACCACTACTAACACTAGTACTACGACTTCTACTTGTACTAATATTAATATGACTATTACTACAGCTACAGCTACTACCGCTAATACCACATCAACTACTACTACTATAGCTTCTACTACTTCTGCCACTACTACTACTGCTTCCACTACTACCAATACTAGTACTACAGGTACTACTTTGGCTACTACTACTATTGCTTCTGCAGCAACTACAACTACGACTACTACTGTTGCGGCTACAAATACTACTACCGCTACTACTGCATTTGTTGTTGCTGCTGCTAGTACTACAACTAACAAAGCTACTACAATTGCTGCTACGACTTCTACTATTGCTTCTACTACTACTACTGTAGCTACTCCTACTACTACTACTTTTGCTACTGCTACTGCTACTATTGCTCCTACTTATACAACAACAACTACTACTATTTCAACTCCTACTACTTCTAGTACTTCTACTACTTGAACCACTACTACAACCACTACTACTTTTGTTGTTGTTGCTACTACAACAACTATAACTTCTACTACTATGACTACTGCTACTAGTACTAATACTAATACAACAACAACAACAACTACTACTACTACTACAACTATGACTACTACAACTACTACTATTTCAACTCCAACAACAACAATAGCAGCAACAACAACAACAATAACTACTATTACACCTAACACTCCTCCTACTACTACTACTCAATACTCCTCCTCCTACTACTTCTCCTACTTCTACTACTACTACTACTACTACTACTACTACTACTATAGAACTACTACTACTACTACTACTAGTACTACTACTAGTACTACTACTACTACAACTACTATTACTACTAGCACTACTACTACTAGTACCACTACTACTACTACTACTCCAACTGCTGCTACTGCTACTACTACTACTACTACAACGAATCTTAGTAGCACTACTACGATAACAGCAACAACAACTACTGCTACTACTACTATTCCTAATGCTACTACTACAACTACTACTATTACTACTACTACTACTATTGCTGCTGCTACTACCGCTGTTACTACTACCACGACTACTAATACTACAACTACTACTACAATTACTACAACAGCAACTACTACTACACTTCCTCATACTACTACTACTACTACTACTACTACTACTACTACTACTACTACTGCTGCTGCAGCAGCTACTACTACTATTACTGCTACTAATCCTACTACTACTATGACTAAAATAGCTACTAGTATCACTACTACCACTACTACAACTGCTGCTTCTATGACTTCTACCACTACCTCCACTCGAAACTACAATAACTACTACTACTGCTGCTACTACTACTAATACTACTACTACTACTGCTATTATTACTTGTACTTCTACTACTACTACTACTTCTCCTAAAACTACTCGTATGCCTAATACTGCTACTACTATGACTGCTACCACTACTACTACCCCAACTATTTTTACTATTACCACTACTACATCGGATGCTGCTGCTACTGCACCTACTAATCCTCCAACCACTACTATTGCTACTACTAATACTACTACTACAACTCTAGCTACTTCTACCACTACTACCACTTCTATTACTTCTATTACCGCTACTTCTACTACTTCTTCTACTATAACTACTACCACTTCTACTCTTGTTGCTACTGATGCTCAAACTACTAGTACTACAACAGCAACTACTACTACAGCTGCTGCTGCTACAACTACTGCTGCTACTACTACTACTTCTGCTGTTGCTGCTACTAGCGCTACTGCTACTACTACCACTGTTACTATTACTACTACTACTACTGCTACTACTACTACTACTACTATTACTACTACTGCTGCTACTCCTGCTGCTTCTGCTACGGGTACTACTATTACCACTTTCACTTCTTGTACAACAGCTACTACTACTCCTATTTCAACTACTAGTATTACTACTAATGCTAGTGCAGAAGCTGTTGCTACTACTACTACTACTACTAATGCTACTGAAGCTGCTACTCATACTACTACTGCTACTACTACAATTAGTACTACTACTACTACTACTACCATTGCTACTGCTACTACCACTCCTACTACTACTACCACTATTTTTACTGTAGCTATTGCTAGCACTCCTCAAAATACTCCTACTACTACTACTACGACTACTACTACTACTACTACTACTACTACTACTACTACTACTACTACTACTACTACTACTACTACAACAACAACAACAACTACTACTACTACTACTACTACTACAGCAGCTATTACTAATACTACTGCAACTGCCACTACTACTACTGCTACTACTACGTTAACTACCACTGCTACTAGTACTACTACTACAGCCACTACTAATACTGCTACTGCTACTTCTGCTGCTACTACAACTATTACTACTGTTGCCGCAACTGCTTGTACCATTGCAACCACTGCTACTACTTATACTGCTACTGCTACTAATACTATAGCTACTTCCACTACTACTGCTACTACTACTACTATGACTACTACAATTGCACCTACTAATACTACTACCGCTACTTCTGCTATTGCTAATGTTGCTATTGTTGTTGCTGCTACTACCACAACTACTTCTGCTACTACTACTACTACAGCTAATGATACTACTTCTGCTACTACTACTGCAACTACTGCTACTACAACTACTGGCACGGCTACTGCTGCTTCTACTACTATTATCATAACAACTGATACTTCAACTTTGAGCACTTGTCCGACTACTAGAACAACTATTACTACTACTACTACGACTACTAATTATAATAATAAAAATATTACTATTACTACTACTTCTGCTAATGGTGCTACTACCACAACTACTACTGCTACTGCTCCTGCTGCCGCTGTTGCTACAGCTACTGCTACTACACCAACTACTACTACATCACCTACTACTACTACTACTGCCAGTACTACTTCTGCCACTATTGTTGCTATTACTACCACTACTAGAGCTATGTGTACTACTTTTGTTACTACTACTACTACTATTATTACAACTACTGCTACTGTTACTACTACTACTACAACTTTTGCTGTTGCGGCTACAAATACTACTACAACAACAACTACTACTACAACTGTTGTTCCTGTTGTTGCAACTACAACTACTGCAACTGCTGCTGCTATTACTGCTCCTATTGCGGTTACTACTACAGCTGCTACTCCTACTACCTCTCCAACTGGTACTAGTTTTGCTACTACTACTATAGCATCTACTACTACTGCTGCTTCTACTAAAACTACTACTAGTACAACTACTACAACTTCCGCTACAACAACTACAACCTCTACTTCTACTACTTCTAGTGTTACAACTAATACTACTACTACTACTGCTACTACATTGCAACTACTACAGGTACTACAAATTCTACTTCTACAACTACCGCTACTACTACTACTGCTTTTGCTATTGCTGCTACTACTGCTGCAACTGCTACTATAACTACTACCATGACAACTGCTACTACTGCTACTACTACTGCTGCTGCTGCTTCTATTATTATTATAATTGGTACTACTACTACTTCAGCTAAAACTACTGCTACTACTACTGCTGTTGCTACAACTACTATTGCTACTACGGGCACTACTACTTCCACTACTGCTACAACAACTACTACTACTATTGTAGCAACTAATACTACTACTACCGGTACTGCTGTTTCTACCGTAACTACAACAACAACTACTACTGCTACAACTAGTACTAACACTTGCTACTACGACTACTTCTTTTACTACTACTACCACTACTACCACCACCACTACTACTCCAACTACTACTAATACTAGTACTACTGCTACTACTAGTACTAATTATAATACGATTATTACTGCTACTGGAGCTACTACTGCTACAACCACAACAACAACTATTGTTGCTGCTGCTGCTACTACAACGACTGTTGCTTCCCCAACTACTACTGCTACTACTACAACTACTTCTGCCCCTACTACTACTGCTGCTTCTACTAATACCACTACTAGCACTATGGGTACTACTTTTGCTATAGCTACTAGTGCTACCTCTACTACTATGACTACTACTATGACTACTGCTGTTGCGGCTGTAAAAACTACTAACACCACCACCACCACTACTACTGCTGCTGTTGTTGCTACTGCTAGTACTAGAACTACAACTGCTACTACTACTATTATACTACTTCTACAACTGCTTCTACTACTACTACTATATCTACTTCTGCAACTACTACTTTTGTTGCTACTACTACTACTGCTACTAATACTACTACTACTACTATTACAACTCCTACTACTTCTACTACTACTACTTCTACCACTACTATTCCCACTATTACTACTACTACTACTACTACTACTATTGCTGCGGCTACGACAACTACAACTTCTACAACTACTACTACTACTGCTACTATTACTACTAGTTGTACTGCAACAACTACTACTAGTACTACTACTACAACTACTACTACTACTGCTACTGTTGCTGGTTCTACTGCTACCACTACTATTGTGGCTGCTACTACTTTTGCTACTACTATCAATGTCGCTACTCACATTGCCGCTGCTGCTACTGCGACTCCTACTGCATCTTCAACAACTACTACTTCAACAACTCCTAACACTCCACCTCCTCATACTACTATACTTACTACTACTACTACTACTACTAATATCCTGCTATAATTATTATTACTCCTACCACTGCAACTTCTACCACAACTAATACTAATACTAATGCTATTACTACTACTACTACTACTACTACTAATGCTACTACTACCAATACAACTACTACACCTAGTGCTGCTACTACCAATACAACTACTACACCTAGTGCTACTACTACTACAACTTCTGCTATAACTACTACCGCTACTACTAGCACAACTACTACAACTATTACTACTGCTACTACTATAGCTACTAATAGAACTATAATTATTACCTCTACTTCTTCTACTACTACAACTACTCTGGCTACTACAACACCAACTACTACTATTACCACTATAATAACTATTACTACACCAACTATTTCACCGATTCCTACCACTACTATAGCGACTACAGCTACTACTACTACTACTATTGCTGCTACTGCTACTACTACTACTTTTCCTACTATTTCTACAAATGCTACTACTACTACTACTACTATAGCTATTTCAACTTCTCAAACTAGTACTACTTCTGCTGCTACTGCTGCTACTATTCAAACTGGGGCTACTACTGCTGCTACTATTGTTGCTACCACTACAGCTACTACTACAATTAATACCACTACAGTAGCTACTAAAGCTAGTTCGGGTACTACTACACCACTTGCTACTCCTACTACTACTACTACTAGTACTACTTCTACGACTGCTTCAACTGCCACTTTGGTTACTATTGCTGCTACTACTGCTGCTGCTGCTGCTACTTCGAATGCTAATGCCCCTATTGGCAGGAATACTACTACTACTACTACTACAATTGCTACTACTACTGCTACTCTTGCTACTACTACTACTACAACAGTTATTGCTACTGTACTATTACTACTACTACTACCACTACTACTATTACTACTGCTACCACTACTACCTCTACTAATACTAGTACCACTACTGCTACTACTACTACTACTACTACTACTTCTTCTAATACTACAAGTACTACTGCTGCACTATTACGATTTCTACTTTTACTACTTCTAGTACGACTATTGCTACAACTATTTCTGATGCTACTACTACTACTACAATACTTCTGCTACTACTATTGCTACTACTATGACTGTTGCTGCTACCACTTCTACAAATACCACAACTACTACTGCTATCATGGCTACTGCTGCCACAACAACTACTACTATTGCTACGACTACTACAAATACTGCTACTCCTAGTACTACTTCTGCATCAACTGCTACTACTACTACTACTACAACAACAACAACAACTACTACTACTACAACTATTAATTCTACTAGTATTGTTGCTGCTACTGCTACAACTATTACTACTACTACTACGGATAATACTACAGTTGCTGCTATTACTATGACAACTTCGACTACCACTACGACTACTGCTAGCACTGCTACTGTTGCTGCTCTTGCGGCTGCTACTACAAGTACTGCTACTACTACTACTACAACTACCACTACTGCGTCTACTACTTATACTACTAATACTCCATCTGCTACTACTACTAAAAGTACTACTATTACTATTACAACAACTATTGCTAATACTACTAGTAGTATTACTACTATTGCAACTAGTAATACTACTACTGCTACAGCTACTACTACTATTACAACAACTTCTATGACTGAAATAACTTCTACCACTACTACAGCTACAACAACAACAATAACAACTACTACTACTAGTGCAAATACTACTACAACTAATTGTACTCCTACTACTCCTAATACAACTACTACTGCGATTACTACCACTATTCCTTCTATTACTACTGCTGCTGCTGCTACTGCTGCACCTAACACTGTTGCATCTAGTACTACTACTACTACTATTACTACTACAACTGCTGCTACTACTACTTCTACCACTAATACTACTTCTCTACTACTACTCATACTACTTCTACAACTACTACAACAACAGCTACTACTTCTATAACTGTTGCTACTGCTACTACTCTGCTGCTACGGCTACTATGTATACTAGTACCACTACTACTTCTTCTGCTACTACTATTGCTACCGCTACAACTACTGCTTTTCCTACTACTACTACTCTGACTTCTACTGCTACTACTACTATGATTGCTACCACTACCATTGTTACTACTACTATTGCTACTACTACTGCTGCTACTCCTACCAATACTAGTACTACCTCTACTTCTACTACTAATGCTGCTATTCTTGCTCCTTCTAATATTGCTACTACTAATTCAACTATTACTACTACAACAACAACAAAAACTACTACTACTACTACTACTACTACTACTATAGTTGCTGCTGTTGTTGCTGCTGCTACAACTACTGCGACTACTACTACAATTTTTGTTGCAGCTACTGCTAGCGCTCCTGCTAATACTACTAATACTACTACTACTACTACTACTACTACTACTACTACTACTACTACTATTACTACTACTATTACTACTACTATTACTACAACTGCTGCTACAACCACTACTACTACTGCTAGTACTATGACAACTACAACAACAACAACAACTACTACTACTACCACTACTAATTTTGCTACTGCTCTGATCGTTACGACTGCAATAACTACTGCTAGTACCATGCCACCACTGCTACTATTGGTATTTCTACTACTACTAATACTACTACTACTACTGCTACTACTATAACTACAACTACTGCGGATACTAATACTACTACTTGAACATCTACTGCTACTGTTATTGTTGTTGTTGTTGCTGCTACTATCATAACTACTACTAGTACTACTACTATGCTACTACTCCAGCTACTGCTTCTACTACTACATCTACTATTGCAACTGCTGCGGCTACTTTTGCTAGTACTATAACTACAACTATTACTGCAACTTTTGCTACTACTACTGCTACAACTATGCGCACCGTTACTACTACTACAACGGTGACAACTACTACAACTATCACGGCTATTAATACTTCTACTTCTAGTACTTGTCCGACTACTACTACTACTACTACTACTTCTACCACAACTACTACTAATAATACAAATAATAATAATAACACTACTATTACTACTGCTGCTGTTAATGCTGCTACTACCACAACTACAACAACTACTACTATTATTGTTGTTGTTGCTGCTACTACTACAACAACAACTACAACCTCACCTACTACTACTACTGCCAGTATTGTGCCACTACTACCGCTACTACTTCTACTACTACCGTTACTAGAGCTATGGCTAGCACTTTTGCTACTACTACTACTGCTACTACAAGGGCTACTAATACTACTATTACAACCACTACTACTATTACTTCTACTACGATGACTACTACTGTTATGGCTAGAAATACTACTACCACTACTACTACTACAACAACAACTACTATTGCTGTTTTTCCTACTACTACAACTAATACTACTACAACTACTCCTACTACTGCTGCTATCACTATTCCTACTACAGCTACTACACCTACCATCTCTCTTACTACCACCACTACTACTACTACAACAACTATAGCATCCAGTTCTACTACTACTTCTACTACAACTACTACTAGTAGTACTGCTGCTACTTTTGTTACAACAACTACAGCTTCTACTACTACTACTACTAGTACCACAACTAATACTACTACAACAATAACTACTGTCGCTACAACTACTACTTCTACTGCTACTACTACTTTTGCTACTACTACTACTTCAATTGCTACTACTATTGCTTCAAATGTTGCTACTACTGTTATGACTGCTACTACTATTACTACTACTATTACTATTACTACTACTAGTATTACTACTGCTACTACTACTGTTGCTACTACTATTGCAACTACTACTGCAACTACAGCTATTGCTACTACTACTACTGATTTTGCTACGACTGCTACTATTGCTACTACTACTATTGCTTCTTCTACAAATGCTACTATCATACTACTACTGTTGCTACTTCTAGCACTACTATTACTTCTACTACTGCCACTACTACTGTTGCTGCTGTTGCCACAACTACTACTGCAACTATGGGCACTACTACTACTACTAATACTACAACTGCTACAACGAATATTGTGGCTACTAATACTACTACAACTACATGTCCGGCTACTACTACTATTGCTGCTACTGCTACTACCGCTACGACTACTGTTGTTGCCGCTACAAATAATACTACCACTACTATTGGTCCTGTTGTTGCTGCTGCTAGTACTACAACTAATACAGCTACCAGTATTGCTGGCACTACTTCTATTATTTCTTCTACTACTACTACTATAGCTACTTCTGCTACTACTACTTTTGCTACAACTATTGCTCCTACTGCTCCTCTTCCTCTTCCCCCTACTACTACTACTACTACTACTACTATTACATCTCCTACAACTTCTACTACTAGTACTTCTTCTACCACTACTATTACCACCACCACTACTGCTGCTGCTGCTGCTGCTACAACAACCACAACTTCTAATACTACTACTACTACTACAACAACAACAACTACTACTACTACTATGACTGCTATAATTTCTACCACTACTACTACAAAAACAACAACAACAACTACTACTACTACACCTAACACTTCTACTACTACTACTTCTCCAAATAGTCCTCCTCCTACTACTCCTACTTCTACTATTACTACTACTACTACTACTATAACTACTACTACCATTACTACTATGGAACTACTCCTGCTACTACTACTACCACTACAACGACTACTACTACAACTACTACTGGCACTACTACTACTACAACTACTATTACTACAAGCACTACTACTACTATTACTACTACTGCAACAAATATTTGTGCCACTACTACTACAACAATAACAACTACTACTGCTACTACTACTCCTCCTAATGCTACTACTATTACTACAACTATTACTACTACTATTCCTATTGCTACTGCTACTACTGCTATTACTACTACTACTACAAATACTACAACTACTACTACGACTAATACTACTACTACTACTACTACTACTATTACTACTACTACTACTGCTGCTGCTGCTACTACTACTACTACTCTTGCTGCTTCTGCTACGAGTACTACTATTACCACTTCCACTTCTTGTACAACTACGACAAATATTACTCCTATTTCTACTACAAGTATTACTACTAATGCTGACGCAGAAGCTGCTGCTACTACTACTACTAC
>RXID01012315.1:264822-289822 GCA_005019695.1 Trichopus zeylanicus subsp. travancoricus
CTACTGCTACTTACTGCTACTTACTACTACTTACTACTACTACTACTACTATTACTACTACTTACTACTACTACTACTACTACTACTACTACTACTACTACTACTACTACTACTACTACTACTACTACTACTACTACTACTACTACTACTACTACTACTACAATAACTGCTAATACTACAATAACTGCTAATACTACAACAACTACTACTACGATTGCTAATACTAATACTACTACTGCTACTATTGCCACCACTGCTACTGCTATTTCTGGTACTCCTACTACTCCTACTACTCCTACTACTACTCCTATTACAACTAATGTTAGTATGACTTCTCCTACTACTAACACAACTACCAATTCTTCGACTGGTGCTTCTACTGCTCCTTCTGCTACTCCTACTACTACTAATACGACTTCCACTACTACTTCTGCTATTTTTTCTACTACTACTACTACTGCTGCTATAACTAATGCTACTACAGCTACTACAACTACTGATACTACTACTGCTACGACTATGGCTGCAGCAACTATTGCTACTGCTTCTACTGCTACTACTACTACTTCTGCTGCTGCAACTACTACTAATACTGCTACTACTAATATTGCTACTGCTGCTACTACTCCTACTACTACTACTGCTACTACTATTACTACTGCTACTACTACTCCTACTACTGCTGCTGCTGCTACTGCTATTACTACTATGGTTACAACGATTGCTACTTCTGCTGCGACTCCTACTACGACTACTATTACACCTACTAGTATAACTCCTCCTACAACTACAATAGAAACTACTACGACAACTACAATTCCTACTAGTAGTACTACTCCTAGCACTGCTACTAATACTATTGCTCCTACTATTATTGTTACTGCTACAGCTACTAGTACTACTATTGCTACAACAACAACTACTACTCCCCATACTACAATAATTGCAACCACCACTATTACTACAACAACAACTACTACTACCACTACTACTGCCACTACTAAAAACTACAACTAATGCTACAACATTGTAACTTCTACTAATGCTACTGCTACTAATACTACTGCTACTACTACTACTAATACTACTACATCTACTACTACCACTACTATAACTGCTGCTACTACTGCTACTACTGCTATTGGCACAACACCTTCTACGAGTGCTACTGCTACTACTACTAGTACTACTATTGCTACTACTTCCGTTGCTATTACTACTACTGCTACTTCTTCTATTACTAGCACTCCTACTACTACTATAACTGCCACTACTACACTTTTACAACTACTACTAGTACTTGCTACTAGAACTACTGCCACTTCTGTAACAACTACTGCTACTGCTACAAATGCTGCTACCACAATTGCTACTCCTACTACCACAACGACTACTACTGCTCTACCACTACTAATACTACTCCTACTACTAGTACTTCTACTACCACTACCACTACAACTATTACTGTCACACCTACTATAACAATAACTACTCTTACTGCTTCTTCCACCACTACTTTTAATACTATTGCTAGGACCACTATGAGTACTACTACTCCTCCTCCTCCTACTACTACTGCACTACTATCGCTACTACTACTACACTGCTGCTACTATAACTACTATTACTATTGCTACTAGTACTACTGCTGCTTCTACTGTTACTAATGCAACAGTCACTATTGCTGCTCCTACTACTATGACTGCTACTACTACTACGACTGCTACTGCTACTACCACTACAACTACCACAACAACTGCTACAACTATAATTCATACTACTACTACTTCTACAATTGCTACTACTACCACTCCTGCTATAAGTCTCACTCCTACTATGACTATAATTGCTACTATTGCTTCTAATGCTACTACTGCTCATAATACAACTACTACTACAGCTATAACTATTACTACAACTACTACTATGGCTATTGCTACCGCTGTTTCTACTACGACTATTACAACTTCTACAAATGCTTCCACTACTACTACAATTTCTACTACTACTACGACTACTTCTACTGCTACTACTACTGATAATACTACTACTGCTGCTCCAACTACTACTTCTACTACTACTACAACTACAACTAATACTACTACTACCCCCATTATGACTACTACTATTGCTAATGCTTCTACTAGTATTGCGACTCCTACATCTCCAACTACTACAACTGCTACAATTGCTGCAGGGCTACTATTGCTTCTACGAGTGCTATAGGTCATACTACTACTGCTACAACTACTATGAATGCTAATGCTACTACTACTATTGCTATTGCTTCAACAACAACTACTACTTTTGCTTTTGCAACTACCACAGCTGCTACTACTGTAGCTACTACTACTACTACTACTACTACTCCAACTACTGCAAATACTTCTACTACAACAACAACTACCACTACTCCTGTTGCTGCTGCTACAACTGCTACTACTACTACTACTATTGTTGTTGTTGCGGCTGCTACTACTACTGCTACTGCTACTATTACTACTTCTACTACTGCTACTACTGCTGCTCCTACAACTAGCCCCCTCCTCCTCCTCCTCGTCCTCCTCGTCCTCCTCCTCCTCCAACTACTACTACTATTGTTACTATTGCTACAGCATTTGCTACTACTCATAGCACTCTTGCTATTACAACCACTCCAACTAATGCTTCTTCTACTACTCCTATGACTCCTACTACAACTACTCCTAGTACTACTACTACTAGAACAATAACTACTACTACTACAACTACTACTGTACTACTCCTCCTACTACTACTACTGCTACTACTGCTACTATTACTATTACTACTGCTGCTACTACCACCACTACTACTACTACTACCGTTACTACTGCTACTACTGCTACTGTTTCTCCTACTATGCCTAGCACTGCTACTACTACAACTACTGCTACGATCGCTCCTTCTACTACTCCAACGACTACTACTACTACTACTGCAACAAATATTATTGTTACTACTACTACTACAGCAGCTGCTACTACTGCTACTACTGCTGCTGCTACTATTGCTACTTCCACGGCTCCTTCTGCTACTACTCCGACCACTACAACTGCTCCTATTACTACTGCCCATGCAGCTTCTTTTACTATTGCTACTAGTTTTGCTACTACTCCTAGCACTATTGCTACTATAAGAACACCAACCACTAATTCTGCTACTACTCTTTCGGCTAGTACATCACCTATTCCTACAACAACTACTACAACTACTACTGCACTACTCCTCCTACTATTACTATTGCTACTACAGCTACTAATAAAGCGCAACTACTATTACTACTGCTACTATTGCTAGTACCGCTACTATAATTACTACTACTACTGCTGCCATTGCTTTTGTTACTACTCCTAGCACTATTGCTATTGCAACTACTACTACTTCTACAACTACCACTACTACTGCTGCTACTACCACCACTACTTTTGCGTCTCTAACAACCACTACTACTACTATAGCTACAACATATTTGAATGCTACTTCTACAGCTAATACAATGGTTGCTATTAGTTCTACTAGCGCTACTTCTACTACCACTCTTACTAGTATTGGTACTTCTACTGTTACTACTGCTGCTGCTACTATTGCTATTACTGCTGCTGCTACTACTACTACTACAACAACAACTACCACTACTACTACAACTCCACCTACAACTATAATAGCTACTACTACCACTATTACTATTGCTACAACTAGCACTACACCTTGAACCTAGTACTACTACTATTTCTACTACTACTACCAGCACCACCACGACTACTACTACTTCCACTACAAAATACTATGACTATTGCTTCTACAACTACAGCTACTGGCACTACTACTGCTACTTCTACTAATGCTACAGCTATTACTACTACAACTACTATTACAACTATTACAACTTCTACAACTACTATTGCCGCTACTACTACTACAACTACTACTACTACCACAACTACACCTTCTACTACTACCACTATGTTACTGGTACAACACTTACTACTACTGCTACTGCTACTACTCCTACCACAACTGCTTCTACTACTACTACCACTACTACTACTTCTTCTAGTACTATGGCTACTGCTACTCCTACCACTATTGCTACTGCTACTACTCCTACTACTGCTATTGTTACTACTACTACTCCATCAAACTACTTCAACTAGTACCGCTATTATTATTACTACTACTGCTGCTGCTACTACTATTGCTACTATAGGTACTACCACTACTACTACTACTATTGCTAAAACTACTACTACTCCTACTACTACTATAATTGCTACTACAACTACTATTCCTACTACTCCTACTACTTGCTACTAGTACTACTGCCACTTCTTCAACTATTACTGCTACTACTACTCCTACTCCAAATGCTGCTGCCAGAACTACTAATCCTACTACCACAACTGCTACTACTATAACCGCTCCTAATACTACTACTCTCACTCCTACTACAAGTACTACTACTACTCCTCCTTCTCCTATGACTACTCCTAATACTACTGCTAATACTGCTACAACAACAACAACTACTACTATTACTACTGCTACAACTAGTACAACTCCTCGTCCTCCTACTACCACTACGACTACTGCTACTACTACTGCTACTGGTATAAGTGCTACTACAATAGCTACTAGTAGTACTACTACTGCTACTAACTCTACTGTCACTACTGCTGCTCCTACCTCTACGATTGCTACTGCTACTACTAGTAGTGCTTCTACTAATATAACTACTATAAGTGCTACTACTACTCCAATTACTATTGCTACTACTAGTACTGTGACATCTACAACTACTACTGCAACAACTACTACTACCACTACTACTACCACAGCTCGTAGTACTGCTACCACAGCTACTGTGAATGCTAGCACTACTGCTACTATTCCTATTGCTACAACAACTGCTACAACTACTACTATTGCGACTACTATTACTGCAACTACTGCTGCTAATACTATAACTACTTCTACACCTACTACTACTAATACCACCAATCCTACTCCTCCTGCTACTACTGCTACTGCTAGTCCTTCTACTACTACTACTACTACTACTACTACTACTACTTCTACTAGTAGTGCCACTACAACAACAACTACTACTATGATAGTTACTGCTACTTCTACTAGTACAGCTACTACTCCTATAGGGACTATAATTGCCACCACTATTGCTACTATAATTACAATTGGAACTCCTTCTACTACTACTACAGCTGCTACTGTTATAGCAGCTACTAGTACTATCGCTACTCCTACTACTCCTACTACTACTACTGCAGCTACTACTACTACTACAACTACTGCTACTCCAACTACTACTACTGCTCCTACTACTACTACTCCAACTTCTACCACTATAATAACTTTTACCACTGCTACTACTATTACAATTGCTACTACTACAACTACTGCTACTACTACGACTACTACGACTACTACTACTATTCGTACAACTACAACTACTCCCGCTACTCCTACTACTACTACTGCGACTTCTACTGCTACTACTGTGTCTTCTACTACTACTACTGTGTCAACCGTTACTCCTTCTACTACTACTCCAACTGCTACTAATACTACTCCAACTACTACTACGACTACTACTCCTACAACAACAACAACTACAGCTACTACTACTGCAACAACTGCTCCAACTACAACTACAGCTACTGCTACTACTGTTGCTATTACTACCACAGCAGCAACACTGCTACTGCTACTGCTACTGCTACAACCACTCCTACTACTTGTTCTACTACTATTACAACTACCATTACAACTGTTGCTGCTACTACTATTATTGCTATTGCTATTACTGCTACTACTGTGACTATCGCTTCTACTACGTGCTACTAATACTAATGCCACTACAGCTACAACTACTACTACTACTTCGACTCTTGCTACTAATGTTGCTGCCACTACTGCTTCTCCTACTACCACTAATGCTACTACTACAACTACTACTACCACTAATGCTACTACTGCAACTACTACTACCACTAATGCTACTACTGCAACTACTACTACCACAACAACAACAACTACTACTACTCTTACCGTGACTACTGCTCCTAATACTACTACTACTTCTGTCACTAATACTACTACTGCTACTCCTTATGCTTGTACAACTGCTACTACTTCTACCACTACTACTACTACTCTCACTCCTACTACTACTCATAATACTAGTACCGCTACTACTTCCACTGCTTCTACTAATACTACCAAAACTCTACTACTATGGCTCCTACAACTACTTCTTTCGTGACTACTGCTACTACTACAACTGCTGCTACTGCTACAGCTACTACTTTTGTTGCTACAGCTACAACAACTACTACTGCTACCACAACTACGACTAGTACTACTACTGCTGCTGCTACTAGAACTAGTTCTCCTTCTATTACTACCACTATTGCTACTGTTATTACTACAACTACTGTTGCTACTACTACTACTACAATAACTACTAGTACTGCTACTATTACTCACAACAACAACTACTGCAACTACTACTACTTACCACAACTCCTGCTACTCCTACTAACACTAATAATAACTACAACTACTACTGCTACTACTACTACTACACTACTGCTATTGCTATTACTGCTACAACTACTACGACTATTACTACTACTGATACTACTGCTGATACAACTGCTACTAATACTGTTACTACTATTATTACTACTATTACTACTGCTCTTAGTGCTATAGCAGCCACTACAACAACTACCACTGCTACTTCTCCAGCAACAACTACTGCTACTGCTACAACTCCTACTATTACAACTAGTACTATTGATGCTATTTCTAACACAACTACAACTGCTTCTAATACTAATACTACGAGTAGTAGTATTACTACGAAAACTAGCACTACTACTATTACTACTATTGCTACTACAAACACTATTACAACAAATGCTACAACTGCTGCTACTTCTACTACTACTAATGCCACAACTATTGCAATTACTATTACTGCTAATAGTACTGCTACTTCGACTACTACTACTGCTACTACTAGAGATACTATTACCGCTACTACTACTGATACTACTATTATTACAACTACTACCACTACGACTACTACTTCAGCTACTACAAGTGCTACTAATGTTGTTGCTACTACTACTACAACTACTACAATTACTGCTACTACTACTCCTACTACTACTACTATGGCTTTTGCTACTACTACTTCTACTATTACGACTACTACTGCTACAACAATGACAATAGCTATTGCTGCTACTACTATTACAACTTCTACAACTACTTCTGCTGCTACCACTACTACTACTGCTACTACTATTGCTACTACTGCTACTACTGCTACTACTGCTACTACTATAGCAACTACTACTGCTTCTACTTCAACTATTGTTACTATTACTACTATTACTACTACTACTATGACCAATAGGATGACTACTCCTACAACTACTGCTACTACTACTGCTACAACTACTGCTACTACTACCACTATTACTACTAAAACTGTGGCTACCATAGTTGCTATTGCTACTTCAGCTTGTACAACTGCTACTACTACTAATATTGCTATTTCTTCTACTGCTACTACGGTTACTACGACCACTATAATTGCAACAACAATAACTACTACTACTACTTCTGGTACTACTGCTACTACAACTACAGCTACTTTGACTACTACTTCTACTAGCACTGCTGCTTCTACTACTGCTACTACTACTACTACTACTACTAGTAATACTAATACTACTACAAGTACTACTACAACAACAACAACTACTACTACTAGCCCTACTACTATGACTACTACTACTACCACTACTATGACTAGTATTTCTTCTTCCACCTCTACTACTGCTGCTGCTGCTGCTACTGTTGCTACAGCTACTACTACTACTACTTCAACTACTGCTACTACTACTACTACCACTGCTATAGCTTATACAACTACATATCCTTGTCCTACTACTACTACTACTCCTACTACGATTTCTACTACAACCAATGCTGCTACTTCTGATACTCCAACTACCACATCTACTACTACTACTTCTACTTCTTCTACGGCTACATCTATTACTATTACTACTACTGCTACTATAATTGTTATTACTACCACAACAACTGCTACTACTTCTACTATTGCTCTGACTTCTATGACTACTATGACTACTACTACTAGAACTACTACTACTTCAGCCGCTATTTCTTCAACTGCTACTACTACTACTTTTGCAACTACAACTATTGCTACTACTACTATTACAATCACTACTACTGCTCGTACTATTACTACTACTACTATTACGACTAATGCAACTATTAGAGCTACTACTACTACTACTATTGCTACTACTACGCCTTCTCCTACAGTACTAATTCTGCTACTACTACGGCTATTACTACTACAACAATGCCTACTACAGCTGCAACTAACCTTGCGACAACTACTATAGCTACGACCTTTACTACAACTATAGCTACTACTGCAATTGCTACTACAACTACTTCTACCACTACTAATACTACTACTCCTACTTTTACTACTACTACTAATACTACTACTTCTATCGCTACTATTGCTACTACTGCAACAACAACTACTATCGCTACTACTACTGCTAATACGACTACTACTACTAATAATACCAGTACTGCAATAGCTACTATTACTACTTCTCCAACTACTACTACTTCTGATACTACTACTACAACTTTTGCTACTACTACTACTATTACTACTACTACCACTTCTACCACTTTCAATGCTACTACTTCTGCTACTACCGCTACTACTACTGCTTCTGCTGATTTAATAGGAACTATACGTACCATTACTAGTACTACATCTAATACCACTGCTACTACTACCACTACTTCTACTCTTGGAACTACAACAACTACTACAGCTACAACTGCTACTACTACTAATTCTCCTCCTCCTCCAACTATTACAACTGCTACAACTATCGGTATGGTTATACTACTATTACAGCTACTACGATTGCTACTACGACAACTACTACTACTATTACTACTACTACTTTTGCTGCTACTTCGACTACACTAACTATTACTATTGCTACTACTACAATTATTGCTACTACTACTACTGATGCTACTACTACTACGACTACTGATTCTACCACTACTACTGCTACTACTGCTGCTGCTCCAACTACTACTAGTGCTATTATTACTACTACTGCTACTATTACTACTACAGCTACAACTGCCACTACTATTACTATAACAACTTGTATAACTACTACTACTACTACTACTACTACTACTACTACTACTACTACTACTACTAATGGTGTTGCTACTTCTACTGTAATTACTTCTACTACAACTACAACTACTACAACTACTCTTTCCAGGACTACTACTACTACTACTATTACAACTACAACTACAACTGCTACCACCACTATAGCTACAACCGCTACTACTGCTACAACAAAAACAAATAACTGCTGTTGCTACTACTACTACTAGTACTACTACTACTGCTGCTGCTGCTGCTGCTGCTGCTGCTGCTGCTGCTGCTGCTACTACTACTACTACTACTACTACTACTACTACTACTACTACTACTACTACTACTACTATCACAACTACTTCTACTACTACTCCTACTTCTACTATAACTACTATTACAACTATAACTAGTACTACTACTTCTAAGATTGCTTCTACTTCTACTACTACTATAACTACTATTACTAATACTACTATTGTTGCTGCTACTACTGCTGCTACTACTAATACTACTGCTGCTATTACTGCTACCATTATAAGTACTAGCACTACTACTGCTACTAGTAATACTACTATTACAATCGCTTTTACTAATACAATTGTTGTAGTTGCTGCTACTAATACTACTACTACTGTTGATGGTACTGCTACTACTGCTACTACTACCACTGCTACAACTATGATTGCTACTAATACAGCCACTATAATTACTGCTACACAACTATTCTCCTACTACTTCTGCTATTGTTATTGCTATTGGTTCTACTGCTACAACTACTGCTACTATCACTGCTGCTACTACTACTACAGCAGCTTCTCTTACTTCTCCTACTGCTACTACTATGATAGCTACTACTACTATTACCGCCACAATGACTGCTACTACTGCCTCGACTACTAAAACTACTACTACTACTTCTGCGCCTACTACTCAGGCTACTGCTACTTCTGCTACTACTATGACTGCTGCTATGACAAATTCTAGTAATATCACTCCAACTACTACTACTACTATTAGAACTCAACACTGCTACTGCTACTATGACAACAACTTCTACTGCTCCTACTACTACGACTACTATTACCACAACTACTGTAGCTGCTACTACTATGACTACTACGTCAACTGGTACTACTAATACTCCAACTACTACAACTACAACTACTACTTCTCCTACTAATACTACTACTATTGTTACTCCTACTACTATAACTATTGCTTCAACTGCTCCTGCTACTCCAACTACTACTACAACTATTGTTGATGCTACCACTATGACTTTTGATGCTGCTTCTACTATGACTACGGATGCTATGACTGCTACAACTACTACTTCCACTACTACTTCTGCTGCTACTGTTGCAACTACTATTATTGTGACTGCTACTAGTACTACAACTTCTTTAACTACTGCAGCTTCAACTACAATTACAACTACTACTACTTCTACTTCAACTATTGCTACTACTTCTACTACTACTTCTCCCACTACTACCACTCCTACTACTATTGCTACTACAACTACTACTACTTCTACTGTTGTTACTACTACTACTGCTACCACTACTATTGCTACAGATGCTACTATTACTGCTTCTGTTACAACAACAACTTTTGCTACTACTACTACTGCTGCTGCTGCTACAACTGCTGCTACTACTACTACTTCTCCAACTACTACTACTAATGCTACTACAACCACTACTATTGGTACTGCTATGGCTACTACTACTATTGTGACTACTATTACTTTAGACTTAGGAACCTTATAAATAAATGAGTCTTCTTATGAGCGGGAATATGAGTATTGGCTATTGAGACAACTGTTGCTCTGTTGCTGACCTTAAAAGCTTACCGAACAAGCCTGGCAGTTTGACTTCTGATACTACTACTCTTCCTACCACTACTGATACTTTTGCTATTACTGCTACTTCTACTACTACCTAAACTACTACTATTGCTACTACTACTACTTCTGCTACTACTACCACTTTTGCTACTACTAGCACTACTACTACTACTGCAACTACTACAACTATTACAACTACTACAACTATTATGGTGACTAATACTACTACTACTACTACTACAGGTACTACAACTATAACTACTGCTACTACAACAATTACTACTACTACTAATACCACCTCTGCTACTACTATGACTATTGCTACACTAACACTCCTATTGTTGTTGAGGCTACTACTACTACTACTACTACAATTGTTGCTGCTACTTTTACAACTACTAAGACTACTACTGCTTCAACAACTACAACAACAACAAGTACTACTACTAAGACCACTACTACTACTACTTCTCCTACTATAACAACAACAACTACTACTACTTCTCCAACTACAACTACTGCTATTGCAACTACTACTACTACTACTAATAATACTACTTGTACTACTACTATTGTTGCCATTATTGCTGCTACTGCTACTGCTTCTACTACAACAACTACAAGTACTACTATGACTTCTTTTGCTACTACTACTTCTGCAACTACTACCACTACTACTACTGCTGTTGCTACCGCTGCTACTGTTACTGCCACTACTACCACTATCACTACTCTTACTACTACTACTACAACTGCTACTACTACTACTACTACTACCACCACCACCACCACCACCACTACTGCTACTGCTGCTGCTGCAGCAGCTATAGCTTCTACTACAACTACCACTAGTGCTACTGCTACTACTTCTACTACCCTTACTATTGTTGCAACTACTATTGCTACTACTACTACTAATACTGCATGTGCAACTATTGCCACTACTACTACTACAACAACTACTACTACCATAATAACTACTACTTCTATTGATGTTGCTGCTACTACTACTACTTCTAGTAATATTAAGACAACCACTAATGTTGCTGCTTCTACTGCTGGTGCAACTACTAATACTGGAACTGCTACGGCTACTACTACTAATGCCACTGCTACTTCTTCTACTACTTCTGCTACTCCACCTCCTGCTACTACTACTACAACAACTACTACTTTTGTGACTACTACTACTTCTGCTACTAGTACCACTAGAGTTACTGCTACTACTATTATAGTTGCTACTACTTCTACTACTATTGCAGCTGCTGCTACTGCTACTACTACTGCAACTACTACTACCGCTATTGCTACTGCTACTGCTGTGGCTTTACTGATGTTTCTACTACAACAACTATTACTACTTTTCCCACTACTTCTGCCTCCTACTACTACTATTATTACTACTACTACTACAACTAATAATACCACTGCTGCTACTACTACTACAAGTATTATTGCTGTTGCGACTACTACTACTATAGATGTTATAACTGCTACAATTATTACTACTACTACCACTTCTACTACTAGTTATGCTATAAGTAATACTCTACTACTACGAGTATAACTACAAATGCCACTACTACAACTTCTATTACTACTGCGGCTACTACTACTACTACTACTACTACTACTACTACTACTACCATTACTACTACTACTACTGCTGCTGCTGCTACCACTACTACTATTACTACTACTACTACTGCGGCTATTACTGCCAGTACTGATGCTGTTGCAACTACTACTACTATTGCTGCTACACCTACTACGATGACTACTACCACCACCACCACCACTACTACTACTACTACTACTATTACTACTACTACTACTACTACTACTACTACTATTACTACTACTACTACTACTACTACTACTACTACTACTACTACCGCCGCCGCCGCCACCACCACCACTACTGTCGCTGCAACTGCTACTGCAACTACTACCCTTACAACTTCTCCTGCTACTATTACTACTGCTACTAGTATTACAGCTACCACTGCTACTACAGCTTCTGGTACTACCAATACCTGTACTACTGCTACTAGTTCTGCTTGCTAATACTACTGCAACTATGACCAGTACAACTACTAGTACTACTGCTACTAGTTCTGACGATACTATTGCTGGTAGTACTACTACTGCTGCTGCTAATGCTACTTCTCCTACTAAGACTACTATTAGTAGACAACTACAGCTGCTACTGCTGCTTCTACTGCTCCAGCTACTACTATTATTGCTACTACTACTGCTGCTGCTACTACAACTACCAGTGTGACTACTACTGCTACTACTACTACTAAGACTATTCCTACTACTACTACTATGACTACTCCTACTACTTCTCTTACTGCTACTACTACTACTCTTGCTACTACCAATACTACTTCTACTACTACTTTGGCTACCCACACTTCAAGTATTGCTACTATTGCTATTATTGCTACTTTTGATGCTGATGCTACTGCTACTACTATTACTGATGCTACCGCTACCACTACTACTACTGCTATAATTGCTACTACTGCTACTACAACAACTACTACTGCTCTTATTGAAACTACTACTACTCCAACTTCTACTACTGCTCTTATTTAAACTACTGCCACTACTTCTATTGCTACTACTGCTACTCCTACTACTACAATTGCCGCCACTACTACTATTACAGCTGCTGCTACTTCTAGTATAACTACTATTACAATGACTACTACTGCTATGACAAGTACTTCTGCTACTACTATTGCTAGTACTACTACTGTTGTTGTTGCTGTTGCTACACCTACTACTGCTACTACAACAGCAACTACTACAAGTACTAATACTGCTACAATAACAACTACTACTACTCCTACTGCTATGACTACTACAATAACTACTACAACTACTATAATTGCTACTTCTATTAAGAATACTGCTACTACTACTACTGCTATAACTATTGCTACTACTACTGCAGCTGCTGCTACTACTGCTGCTACTATTGCTACTACTAACACTACTACTACTACTAACGCTACTACTACTATTGCTACTACAACTACTACTAGTAGAACCACTATTACTACCACTATTACAACTTCTCTCTCTGCTACTACTAATACTACTGCTGCTACTACTGTTGTTGCTGCTGATTCTGCTACTAATACTACTACTAATATAACTATAACTACTATTGCTACTACTACTACTGTTGTTGTTGTTACCACAACTACTGCTACTACTACAACTACTGCTGCTGCTACTGCTACTAATGTTGCCGCTACATGTACTGCTACTACTACTACTTCCCCTACTACTTTTACTATTGTTACTACTATTGCTTCTACTACTACTGCTTCCTCTACTACTACTAATAATACTACTACTACTACTGCTACTATTACTACAGCTGCGACTACTACTACTTCTCCTACTTCTACTATGACTGCTACTACGGCAGCTACTGTTGCTACTTGTACTACTTCTACTTCTACGGCTGCTACAACAACTACTAGTTCTACCTCGACTAGGAAAACTACTACTACTACTACTTCTACTGCTGCTACTATGGCTACTTCTGTTATTATCTCTTCAACTATTACTACTACTACTATTGCTACAGCTTCTACTACAACTACTATAGCTATAATTGTCGAAGTTGCTACAGCTACTATTGCTACTACAACTTCTACTCCTACTATTACTACTTTTGCTACCCCTACTACTACTACTACTATTCCTACTACAATTTCTGCGACTACTACTTTTACTTCTACTACCACTACTACTACTTCCATTACTACTACAACTACTACTACTCCTACTGTTACTACGGCTGCTGCTACTAAACTTCTATGACTATTGCTACAACTACAATGACAGTAACTACTACTACTGCTACAACTAATATTACTACAATAATTACTACTACTATAACAACTAAAATTATAACTAGTGCTACGGCTACTACTGATACTACTACTGCTACTACTAATACTACAACTACTACTACTACTACTGTTGTTGCAGCAGCTGCTCTACTACTATTACTATTGCAACCATGTCTTCTCCTCCTATTGCTACCATTACTACTAATGCAGGTACAACTACAACTGCTATTACTTTCATAAATGATACTCCTACTGCTACTGCTACCACTCGAATAACAACAATTACTACTACAACTACAACTGCTACTCCTACTACTACTCCTCCTGCTCCAACTATTGCTACTTCTAACACCACTACTACTAAAACAGCGATCACTACTATTGCTATTACTACTTCTGCCACAACTATCGCTATAATTACTGCTACTGCTACTAATTCTACTACTACTAAGGCTTATACAACAACAACTACTGCTACTACTACAACAACAACTACTACTACTACTACTACATCTACTACAACAATGACTATGACTACTACTAATACGACAACATCTACTACTACTGCTACTACTACAGCTACTATTGTTGTTGTTGCTTCAATCACTAATATAACAACTACTACTGCTATTATTACTACTAATACTACAAGTACGACTACTATTTCTACTACAATGACTACTACTACTTCTTCTTCTACTACATCTACTATCTACTACTACTACTACTACTGTTATAGCTAATATTGCTACTACAACTTCTACTCCTGCTACTACAACTTCTACTACCCCTACTATATTTTTTCCTACTACTACTTTTACTACTACTAGTACAACTACTCCGACTCCTGCTGTCGCTACAGCTACGGCTACTTCTACTACTACTTCTCTAACTTCTGCGACTATTGCAACTACCAAAACTACTGTTACTACTTCTAATGCTACAATAAATATTACTACTATAACTACTACTACAACAAGAATACTACTACAACTAGTGTGATGGTTACTACTACTATAACTACTACTCCAAATACTACTACTACTGCTCCTTCTACTACAACTGCTGCTGCTACTACAAGTACTATTGTTGTTGCTGCTCCACTACTATTACTATTACTATAATTTCTTCTACCCATGCTGTTACTATTCCTACTACTCCTACTACAACTGCAACTACTATTATTTTTACTAATGATACTTCTACTACGATTGCACTACTCCTCCTCCTATTACTACTACAACTACAACTGCAACTACTACACCTACTACTGCTACTCTTGCTATTTCTACTACTACCTAATATGACAGCCATAATTGTTGATATTACTACTACTGCTACTACTGTGCCTATAATTACTACCATTACTACTATCTCTACTACAACTACGAGAATAATAACAACAACTACAACTACAACAACAACTACTTCGACTACAACAATGACTATGACTACTACTAATGCTACTACTTCTACTACAACAATAACTATGACTACTACAAATACTATACTTCTACTACTACTGCTGCTGCTGCTATCACCAATAAAACTACTACTATTGCACTATTACTACTACTACAACTATGGCTATTATTTCTACAACAACAACAACTACTACTACTTCTTCTACGATAACTACTACCACTACTACTCTTACGCCTACTACTACTACAAATTTTGCTATAGCTAGTATTCATACTACTGCCACTATTATCACAACTGCTGCTTCTGTAACTACTACTACAACAACTACTACTATTACTACTATTACTTTTGCCATTATTGCTACCACAAATACTACTTCTACTACTATAACTACTCTGACTGTTAATAGTGCTATTAATGCTATTATCGTGAATACTATGACTACTGCTACTAGCACCACTACTACTACTACTATAATAACTACAACAACAACAACAACTACTACTACTACTACAATTACTACCACTACTACTACTGCTACTATTACTACTACTACTACTGCCACAATGGCTGTTGCTATCGCTGCTACTCCTACAGCTACTCCTCCTACTATTATGACTACTACTACTACTTCTACTCCTAGTCCTACTACTACTACTACTACCACTACTACTGCTACTACTACTACTACTAGTCCTATTACTACTAAAACTACTACTGCTACATCTAATACTAATAATACTATGACTGCTCCTACTACTAACACTATTGCTGCTACTATGACCACTTCTGCTGCAACTACAACTATTACAACTACTCCTAATACTAAGACTACTACTACTATTCCTACTATAGCTACTATAAGTACTGCTACAAGTAGTAGTAATACAAGTAGTAGTTGTAGTAGCAATTATTATTGTAGTAGTAGTATTGGTAGTGGTACCTGTAGTAGTAGTAGTAAATGCAAAAATAGTAGTAGCAGTAGTATTTCTACTAGTAGTAGTAAAAGCAGCAACAACATCAATAGCAATAGTAGTAGCTGAAGTAATAGCAGTAGTAGCTGTAGTATTAACAATAGTAGCAATAGTAGCAATAGCAGTTGTAGTAGTAGAAGTAGTCATCATTGTAGTAGCAGCAATTGTAGTACTACTAGTAGTAGTAGCAGCAGTAGAAGTAGTAGTTATAGTAAAAATAGTAGTAGTTGTAGTAGTCATCATCGTAGCAATTGTAACAAAATTAGTTGAAGTGGTAGTAATTGTGGTAGCAGTAGTAGTAGCAACAGTGGTAACACTAGTACTAGTGCTGGTAGTAGTAGAAGCAGTAGTAGTTGTAGAAAAAGTAGTAGTTGCAGTGCTAGTAGTAGTAGTAGTACAAGCTATAGTAGTAGAAGTAGTAGTAGTAGTACAAGCTATAGTAGTAGAAGTAGTAGTAGTAGTAGGAGGAGGAGATTTAGTAGTAGTAGTCATAGTAGTAGTGCCAGTAGTAGTAGTAGTAGTCATAGTAGTAGTGGTAACACTAGTCATAGTACTAGTGCTAGTAGTGCCAGCGGTAATAATAGTTATTGTAGTAGTAATAGTAGTAGCTGTTGTGGTGATAACAGTTGTAGTAGTAGTAATAGTAGTAGTAACAGTGATAGTGGAAGTAGCAAAAGTAGTAGTTGCAGTAGTTGAATAGTTATAGTAGTAGTAGCAATAAAAGCAATAGTGATTTAGTAGTTGTAGCAATAGTAGTTACAGGAGTAGTTGCTATAGTAGCAGTATTAGTTGTAGCACGAGTAGTAGCCGTAGCAATAGTAACAATAGTAGCAGTCATAGTAGTAGAAGTAGCATCAGCAGCAACAGTTGTCGTAGTAGTGGTGGAAGTAGTAGTATTAGAAATAGTACTAGTAGCAGTGGTAGAAGTAGCAAAAGTTTTACCAGTAGTACCAGTAGTTGAGTAGTAGAAGTTGTAGTAGTAGTAGTCGTAGGAGTATTTGGTCTAAGATAAGTAGGAGTAGTACTAGTAGTAGTAGTAGCAACAATAATAGCTGTAGTAGTAGTAGCACTAGAGGTAGAAGTAGTAGTAGTAGTTTTTGTTGTATTGTAGTAGCCACTACAAGAGTAATAGTAGTAGTAACGGGTGAACTAATTGTAGCTGTAGTAGTAGTAGTATTATTAGCAACAGCAGCAACAATAATTGTAGTACTAGTACCAGTAGTAGTAGCAATAGTAGTAGTAATAGCAGTCATAATAGTAGTAGTTGTAGTAATATTAGCAGCAGCAGTCGCAGTAATTGTAGTAGTCGCTGTACTAGTTGTAGTAGTTGTAGCAGCATTGGTAGTAGTAGCAGTAGTAGAAGAAGTAGTAGTAGTAGTTGAAGTTTAGCAGAAGTAGTAGTAGTTCTAGTAGTAACATTAGCAATAGCAATAGTAGGAGTAGTAATAGTAGTAGTCCTAGTAGTAGTTGCAGTAGTAGTAGTTGTAGAAGCAGTAGTAGTAGTAGTAGTTGGAGTAGGAGGAGGAGGGGGAAGACTTAGAGTAGGAGCGATAGTAGGAGTATTACTAGTTTGAATAGTGGTAGTAGTAGTATTAGCAGTAGTAATAGTAGTAGTAGTAGTTGCAATAGTTGCAACAATAGTAGTAGTAGTAGTAGTTGAAGTAGTAGTAGCAGTAGTAATTGTAATCATAGTAGCAATACTAGCAGTAGTTGCAGTAGTAGTAGTAGTAGTAGTAGTAGTAATAGTAGTTGTAATTATGGTAGTAGGCAGAGTAATAACAGTAGTCATAGTTGTTGTTGTAGCATCAGCAGCAGCAGTAGTAGTAGTCGTAGTTATAGTAGTAGCAGTAGTAGTTGTAGTAGTAGTAGAAGTAGTAGCTATAGTAGTTGTAGCAGTAGGAGTTGTAGTAGTAGCATTAGGAGTAGTTTTAGTGGTAGTAACTGTCTTACTTGTAAAAGTAGTAGCAATAGTAATTGTGGCGAGAGTAGTAGGAGTAGTTGTAGTAGTAGTAGGAGAAATTCTTATTGTAGTAGTGGTAGTAGTAGCAGCAGTAGCAGTAGTAGTAGTAATAGCTGCAGTAGCAGTGATAGTAGTAGTTGTGGTAGCAGTAGTAGAAGCTATAGTAGCAATTGCTGTGGTAGTAGTTGTAGTAATTGTAGTATTTGTAGTAGTGGTAGTAGTAGTTGTAGTAGTAGTAGCAGTAGTAGTAGCAGTAGTAGTGGTAGTAGTAGTAGTGGCAGTAATAGTAGTAGTAGTAGTAGTAGTAATAATAGTAGTAGTAGTAGTAGTAGTAGTAGCAGTAGCAGCAGTAGTAGTAGTAGTAATACTAGGAGTAGTAGTGGTGGTAGCTGAAGTAGTAGTTGTAGAAGTAGTACGAGTGTTATTATTAGTAGTATTAGTACTTGTACTAGTACTAGCATTATAATTAGTAGTAGTAGTAGTAGGAATAGTTGTAGTAGCAATTGTACTACTAGTAGAAGTACTAGCAGTTGTAGTTGTTGTAGTAGTTGTAATAGTACACAGCAGTAGTGTCAACAGTAGTAGTAGCAGTAGTCACAGTAGTTGTAGTAGTAGAAGTAATAATAGTAATAGGAGTCTGTGGAGGAGTACGAGTCACAGTAGTAGTAGTAGTAGTACGAGTAATAGTAGTGGTAGTAGTAAGAGTAATAGTAGTGGTAGTAGCAGTAGTAGTGGTAGTTGTAAGAGTAATAGTTGTAAGAGTAGTAGCAGTTGTTGTTATTATTATTGTTGTAGCAGTAGTAGTACTAGAAGTAGTAGCAGCAGTAGTAGTAGTATTAGTTTAAGTAGTAGTAGTTGTTATTGTTGTTGTTGTTGTTGTTGTTGTTGTTGTTGTAGAAGGAGTAGGAGTTGGTGTAGGAGTATTAGTAGCAGTAGTAGTGGCAGTAATTGTAGTAGAAGGAGTAGGAGTTGGTGTAGTAGTAGTAGTAGTAGTAGATGTAGTAGTAGTAGTTGTTGTTGTTGTAGCAGTAGTTGTCGTAGTAGAAGTTGTGGAAGAAGTAGTAGGATTAGTAATAGTACTAGTAATTGTTGTCACAATAGAAGCATTAGTAGTAGTTGTGGTAGTTCTATTACTGGTAGTAGCAGTAGTTGTAGTAGTTGTAGTAGTAATAGAAGTAGTAGTTGTTGTTGTAGTGCAACAAGAGTAGTAGTAGTAGCTGTAAGAGTAATAGTAGTAGTTATAGCAGTAGTAGAACTAGAAGTAGTAGTAGTAGTAGCAGTAGTAGAACTAGAAGAAGTAGCAGTAGTAATAGTAGTAGTAGTTGTCATAGCAGGAGTAGTAGTAGTTGTAGTAGTAGAAGTTTTTGTAGCAGTAGTAATAGCAGAAGTAGTAGTAGAAGTAGTAGTAATGGCAAGAGTAATAGTAATAGTAGTAGAGGTAGTAGTAGAGGTAGTAGTAGAATTAGTAGTAGTAGTTGTAGAAGTAGTGTAGTAACAGAAGCATTAGTTGTAGTAGTAGAGGTAGTAGCAGAACTAGTAGTTGCCATAGAAGCAATACTAGTAGCAACAGTAGTAGTACTAGTAGTACTAGTAGTAGTTGTAGTAGGATTAGTAGTAGTAGTTGTTGTTGTAGTAGCAGCAGTTGTAATAGTTGTTATAGTAGGAGGTGGAGTAGTAGTAGTTATTGTTGTTGTAATAGTAGCAGCAGCAGTAGCAGTAGTCGCAATAGTAGTTGTTCTAGTAGTTGTAGTAGTAGTAGAGGTTGTAGCTATAGCTGTAGTAACAGCAGAAGTAGTAGTAGTAGCAGTAGCAACAATACTAGTAGAAGCTATTGCAATAGTAGTAGCATTAGAAGTTGAAGAAGTAGTAGTAGCAATGGTTGTAGTAGGAGTAGTAGTATTAGGGGAAGTTTTAGTAGTTGTACTATTAGCAGTAGTAGTATTATTTGTAGTAATAGTAGTAGTTATAGGAGGAGTAGTATTAGTAGTACCAGTTGTAGTAGTTGTGGTAGTAGATGTGGTACTAAAAGTGCATGTTGTAGTAGGAGCAGCAGCAATAGTAGTAATTGTAGTAGTAGTAGTAGTAGTATTAGTGGTGGTAGTAGCAGTAGCAATAGTGGTAGTTATGGTAGTAGTAGTAGGAGTAGTAGTAGTAGTACTTGTCATTGTTGTAGTAGTCGTAGTACTAGTAGTAGTAGTTGTTGTTATTGTAGTAGTAGTACAAGTAGTAGTAGTAGGAGGAGGAGGAGGAGGAGTGGTTGTTGTAGGAGTAGTAGTAGTAGAAGTAATAGTAGCAGCTGTAGAAGTATTAGTTGAAGTAGTAGTAGTCACAATAGTAGTAGTAGTAGTAGTAGCAGCAGGAGGAGCAGCAGTAGTAGTAGTAGGAAAAGTTTAAGTAGTTGTAGTAGTTGTGGTAGTAGTAGTAGTAGTAGTAGTAGTAGTAATACTAGTAATAGCAGTAATAGGACTAGTAGTTCTCGTAGTACTATTAGTAGTTGTAATAGCTATTGCTGTAGTAGTAGTTGTAGTTGTAGTAGTATTTATAATTGTAGTTGTTGTTGTAGTAGTAGTAGAAGAAGTAGTAGTAGTTGCAGCAGTAGTTGTAATAGTCGGTGGAGTTGTTGTCATAGTAGTAGTGGTAGCTGTAATAGGTGTTGTTGTTGTTGTAGTTGTAGTAGTAGTAGCAAAAGAAGTAGTAGCAGGAGCAGCAGTAGTTGTTATAGTAGGTGGAGTAGTAGCAGTAGTAGTTCTAATAGTAGTAGTCCCGGTAATAATAGTAATTATTTTACTAGTAGCAGAAGTAGTAGCAGCCATTGTAGTAGTTGTAGGTGTGGGAGTAGGAGTAGTAGTAATAGTGGTAGTGGAAGTAGGAGCAGTAATAGTAGTAGTAGTAGTAGAAGTAGGAGTAGGAGTAGTGGTAGAGGTAGTAGTAGTAATAGTAAAATTTGTAGTAGTAGTTGTTTTATTTGTAGTAGTAGTAGTAGTAGTAGTTGTTGTTGTTGTTGTTGTTGTTATATTAGTAGTAGTAGGACTACTAGTAGTGGCAGTTGTACTAGTATAGTAGTAGTTGTTGTAGTAGCAATTAGAGCAGGAGTAGTAGAAGTAATAGTTGTAGCAGCAGTTGTAGGAGTAGGAGTAGGAGTAGTATCAACAATACTAGGAGTAGTAGCACTAGTAGTTGGAGTAGTAGAAGTAGTTGTTGTAGTAGGTGCTGTAGTTGGACTACGAGTAGTAGTAGTAGTAGCAGTGGTTGACGTAGTAGTTGCAGTAGTTTTAGTAGTAGTATTAGTAGTGGTGGTGGTAGTAGTTGTAGTAGTATTAGTAGTAGTATTGGCAATAGTAGTAGTAGTGGGTGGAGTGCCATTAGTAGCAGTTGCTATAGTAGAGTAGCAGTAGTAGTAAACATTGTAAAGGGAGTAGAAGTAGTGGTTGTAGTAGGAGTAGAAGTAGGATTAGTAGTAGAAGTGGCAATAGCAGGAGTAGGAGTAGGAGTAGTAGTTGTAATAGTAGAAGAAGTAGCAGCAGTAGTTGCAGTAGCAGCATTAGTACTAGTTGTGGTTGTTGTTGTTATTGTTGTAGTTGTAGTAGTAGCAGCAGCAGCAGTAGTAGTAGTAGTAGCAGCAGTAGTTGTAGTAGTGGTAGTAGTAGTAGAAATAGTAGTAGTTGCAGGAGGAGGAGGAGGAGGAAGAGGAGTGGTAATAGTCGTAGTCATAATATTGTTAGTCGTAGTAGTAGGAGTTGGAGTAAGAGTAAGGGTAGAAGTAGTAGTAGTTATAGTAGTAGCAGTAGTAGCAGTAGCAGAAGTAGGAGTAGTAGTAGCAATAGTAGGAGTAGGAGTTGTAGTAATAGTGACAGGCGTAGGAGTAGGAGTAGGAGTAGTCACAGCATTTGTTGCTATTACTATTGTTACTGTTGTAGTAGTAGCAGTTGTAGGAGTAGTCACAACATTTGTACTAGCATTTGTGGTAGTAGGATTAGTTGTAGTAGTGGTACAAGGACAATGAATATAGATTGTACTAGCAGTAGTAGCATCCGCAGTTCTAGTAGGAGTAGCAGCAGTAGTAGGTGTAGTAGTAGGAGTAGTAGGAGTAGCAATAGTAGTCATAGCTGTAGTAGCAGCAATAGTAATAGTGGTAGTAGCAGTAATAGTAGTTGTAGTAGCAGTGGAAGTAGTAGTTGTAGTAGGAGGAGGAGGAGTAGTAATAGAAGTAGTAGTAGTTGTTGTTGTTGTTGTAGTCATAGTAGTAGGAGTAGGAGTAGTAGTAGTCGTCGTAGTAGTAGTAATGGTAACTTTTGTAGTAGTGATAGTAATAGTAATAGTAGTAGTAGGAGTAGTTGTAATAGCAGTAGCAGTAGCAGTAGTTGTAATTGTACTAGTATTAGTAGTAGAAGTAGTAGTAGGAGCAGAAGTGTAGTAGTAGTCTTCGTAGTAATAGTAGTAACAGTAGTAGTAGTAGTAGCGATGGAAGTAGTTGTAGAAGTAGTAGTAGTCGTAGTAGTAGCAGTAGAAGTAACAACAGCTAGTTGTAGTCGTAGCAACAACAACAGCAGGATTAGGAGGAGTTGTAGTAGGAGCTGGAGTAGTAGTAGTAGCAGTAGCAAGAGTAGGAATAGGTGTAGAAGTAGTAATAATAGTACTAGTAGTAGTAGAAGTGGAAGTCGTACTTGGAGTATGAGAAGTGGTAGTAGTAGTAGGTGTTGGAATAGTAGTAGTTGTAGCACAAGTAGAAGTGGGATTTGTTGTGGTAATTCTGCTGCTGCAGCTACTACTACTGCTGCTGCTGCTAGTACTACTGCAACTACTGCTTGTACTTTGGTACTAGAACCACTGCTACTGCTCCTACTACCACTTCTGCTATTGTTGTTACTGATACTTCTACTACTACTGCTATTGCTACTATTACGCCTACTACTGTTGCTACTTCCGCAACTACTGCTACTACTTTTCCTACTTCCGCAACTACTGCTACTACTGCTACTACTTCCACTCTTACTACTACTATTGCTGCTACTACTTCCACAACAATTGCTACTGCTGCTACTGCCACTACTATTACTTATACAACAACTACTACTGCTATTACTCCTACTGTTGCTGATACAACTATTGCTACTACTAATTCTACTATTGGTACAATTTCTAATACTAGTGATACCGCTACAAATACAACTACTACTATTATTACTTCTCCTACAACAACAAGAACCACTACTACTACTGCATCTACACCAACTATTATTGTTGTTACTGCAACTACTGCAACTGCTACAACTATTGCTACTGTTACGACTACTGCTACTACTACTATTCCTTCTACTACTACTACCACTGCTACTATTACAACTACTACTATTACTGCCACTAATGCTACTAGCATTACTATTACTTCTGTTACTGCTACTGCTGCAAATTATAATACAACGACTACTGCTGGTACTACAAATACTGCTATTACTATTATAACTACAGTCACTACTACTACTAATACTTCTCCGACAATTACTACTCCTATGATTGCTACGATTACTAATGCTGCTACTAAACTATCACTACTCCTACTACTACTGTGACTAATAACAATACTATTACAACAACTACTACTACTATGACTAA
>RXID01012316.1:0-75314 GCA_005019695.1 Trichopus zeylanicus subsp. travancoricus
TAGTAGTAGTTGCAGTAGTAGTAGTAATAGTGGCAATAGTACTAGCATTAAAAGTTGCACTGTTAGTAATACTAGTAGTAGTAGGTATAGAAGCTGTAGTAGCATTAGTCGTAGTAGTAGTAGTAGTAGTAGTACTAGTACTAGTAGTAATAGTAGCAGTAGCAGTTGTAGTTGTTGCAGTAGTAATAGAAGTAGTAATAATAGCTATAGCTGTAGCAGCAGCAGCAGCACTCGTAGCCGTAGTAGTAGCAGTAGTAGTTGTACAAGTAGTAGTAGTAGGAGTAGTGACAGAAGTAGCAGCAGTAGTTGTAGTAGTAGAGACAACAGCAACAACAGCAGTAGTAGTAGTAGTACTTGCAGTAGCACTATTACTAGTAGTAATAGCAATGGTAATAGTAGCAGTATTTGTACTAGTTATAGAAGCAGTCATAGTAATAGCAGTTGTAGTAGTAGCAATAGTAGTAGTAGTTGTAGTAGGAGTGTAAGGGGTAGTTGTAGTAGGTGTATGTAGTAGTAGGAGTATTAGGATTAATAGTAGTAGCGGTAGTAGTAGTACTAATACTCGTAGTGGTAGAAATCATTGTAGTAGTGGTAGTAGGAGTAGGAGTATTAAGATTAGTGGTAGTGGTAGTAGTAGTAGGAGTAGGAGTTGACGATGGAGTAGTAATAGTAGAGGTAGTAATAGTACAAGTTCTAATCGTCACAGTAGTAGCAACAATAGTAGTAGTAGTAGTAGTTGTTGTTGTAGTTGTACTAGTAGTAGTAGTTATAGTAGTCATAGTAATAGTAGAAGGAGTAGAAGTAGCTGCAGGAGTAGCAGTAGTGGTAGTAGTAGTAGTAGCAGTAGTAGTAGTAGTAGTAGTGGTAGTAGTAGTAATAGTTGTATTAGTAGTAGTGGCAGCAGTAGCAGTCGAATAAGCAGAATTAGTTGTAGTAGGAGAAGTAGTAGTACTAGTAGTAGCTATAGTAATGGTTGGAGAAGTAGTTGTCGCCGCGGTAGTAGCAGTCGAATAAGTAGAAGTAGTAGTAGTAAGAGGAGAAGTAGTAGTAGTAGTGGTGGTGGTTGCAGCAGTAGTTGCAACAATAGTAGTAGTAGTGGTCTGAGAAGTAGTAGTAGTTGCAGGCGTACCTATCGCAATAATTGTAGCAGTAGTAGTTGGTGGAGAAGTAGCAGCTGCAATAGTATTAGTAGTAGTAGTAGTAGAGGTAATAGTAGTAGTAGCGGTGGTAGTGGTAGTAACAATAGCAGAAGTAGCTATAGTTGTAGTAATAATAGTAGTATTAATAATAGGACGAGAAATACTAGTAATAGTAGTTGTAGCAGTAGTAATAGCAGTAGGAGTAGAAGCAACCTGGAGCAGCAGCCGCAGCAGTAGTAGTAGCAGTAATGGTGGTGGTGGTGGTGGTGGTAGTAGTAGTAGTAGTAGTAGTAGTAGTAGTAGTTGTAGTTGCAGCTGCAGCAGCGGTACCAGTTGTTGCAGTATAGTAGTTGTTGTAGTGTTAGTAGTAGTAGTAGCTATTATTGTAATTGTAGTAGTGTTGCAGTAGTTATAGTTGTACGATTTGGAGTTGCAGTAAGAAGAGTAGTAGTAGTAGTGGTAGTTGTTGTCGTACTAGTAGCTGTAGTAGTAGTGCTAGTAGAAGTAATAGTAGTAGTAGTGGTAACCATAGTAGTAGTAGTAGGAGTAGTAGGAGTAGTAGGAGTAGCAGTGGCAATACTAGTAGTTGTAGTTGTTGTACTAGTAGTTGTTTTTGTATCTGTTGTAGTAATAGTAGTATTAGTAACAGTAGTGGTAGTAGTAGCTGTAGTAGTAGAAGTAGTTGTTGTTGTATTAGTAGTAGCTATAGTACTACTAGTAGTAGTAGTTATTGTACCAATTGTAGCAACAGTAGCTATAGTAGTAGTGGCTATAGCATCTATAGTAGCAGCGGCAGTGGCCGCAATAGTGGGAGTTGTAGTTGTAGTAGTAGTGGGAGTATTAGAAGTTGTAGAAGTTGTAGTAGTAGTTGTAGTAGTAGTTGTTGTTGTTCTAGTAGCAGCAGCAGCAGTAGTAGTAGGAGTTGTAGTAGAAGTAGCACTAGTAGCAGTCATCATAGTAGTAGAAGTAGTAGCAGTAGTAGTTGCAATAGTTGCAGTAGTAGTTGTGGTGGTAGAAGTAGTAGTAGTAGTACTAGTAGAGGTTGTAGCAGAAGCAGCAGCAGCAGTAGTAGTAATAGTAGTAGCAGTAGTAGTAGAAATAGTAGTAATAGTAGTAGCAGAAGCAGTAGTAGCAGCGCTAGTAGTATTAGTAGTAGCAATAGACGTAGTAGTCGCACTAGCAGTGGCAGCAGCAACAGCAGTAGCAGTAGTATGATTAATAGCGGTATTACCTATAGCAGCAGTAGTTGTATCGGTTATAGAAGTTGTGGTGGTAGAAGTATTAGCAGTAGTACTAGTAGAGGTTGTAGCAGAAGCAGCAGCAGCAGTAGTAGTAATAGTAGTAGCAGCAGTAGTAGAAATAGTAGTAATAGTAGTCGCAGCAGTAGTAGAAATAGTAGTAATAGTAGTAGCAGAAGCAGTAGTAGCAGCGCTAGTAGTATTAGTAGTAGCAATAGACGTAGTAGTCGCACTAGCAGTGGCAGCAGCAACAGCAGTAGCAGTAGTATGATTAATAGCGGTATTACCTATAGCAGCAGTAGTTGTATCGGTTATAGAAGTTGTGGTGGTAGAAGTATTAGCAGTAGTACTAGTAGAGGTTGTAGCAGAAGCAGCAGCAGCAGTAGTAGTAATAGTAGTAGCAGCAGTAGTAGAAATAGTAGTAATAGTAGTCGCAGCAGTAGTAGAAATAGTAGTAATAGTAGTAGCAGAAGCAGTAGTAGCAGCGCTAGTAGTATTAGTAGTAGCAATAGACGTAGTAGTCGCACTAGCAGTGGCAGCAGCAACAGCAGTAGCAGTAGTATGATTAATAGCGGTATTACCTATAGCAGCAGTAGTTGTATCGGTTATAGAAGTTGTGGTGGTAGAAGTATTAGCAGTAGTACTAGTAGAGGTTGTAGCAGAAGCAGCAGCAGCAGTAGTAGTAATAGTAGTAGCAGCAGTAGTAGAAATAGTAGTAATAGTAGTCGCAGCAGTAGTAGAAATAGTAGTAATAGTAGTAGCAGAAGCAGTAGTAGCAGCGCTAGTAGTATTAGTAGTAGCAATAGACGTAGTAGTCGCACTAGCAGTGGCAGCAGCAACAGCAGTAGCAGTAGTATGATTAATAGCGGTATTACCTATAGCAGCAGTAGTTGTATCGGTTATAGAAGTTGTGGTGGTAGAAGTATTAGCAGTAGTACTAGTAGAGGTTGTAGCAGAAGCAGCAGCAGCAGTAGTAGTAATAGTAGTAGCAGCAGTAGTAGAAATAGTAGTAATAGTAGTCGCAGCAGTAGTAGAAATAGTAGTAATAGTAGTAGCAGAAGCAGTAGTAGCAGCGCTAGTAGTATTAGTAGTAGCAATAGACGTAGTAGTCGCACTAGCAGTGGCAGCAGCAACAGCAGTAGCAGTAGTATGATTAATAGCGGTATTACCTATAGCAGCAGTAGTTGTATCGGTTATAGAAGTTGTGGTGGTAGAAGTATTAGCAGTAGTACTAGTAGAGGTTGTAGCAGAAGCAGCAGCAGCAGTAGTAGTAATAGTAGTAGCAGCAGTAGTAGAAATAGTAGTAATAGTAGTCGCAGCAGTAGTAGAAATAGTAGTAATAGTAGTAGCAGAAGCAGTAGTAGCAGCGCTAGTAGTATTAGTAGTAGCAATAGACGTAGTAGTCGCACTAGCAGTGGCAGCAGCAACAGCAGCAACAGTAGTAGGATTAATAGTGGTATTACCTATAGCAGCAGTAGCTGTATCGGTTGTAGCAGTAGTGGTAGTAGTAGTTGTAGTTGTAGCATTAGTAATATTAGCAGCAGCAGCAATAGTAGTAGTTATAATAATAACTGTAATAGTAGCAATATTGGTAGTAGCAGTAGTCATAGCAACAATTGTAGTTCTAGTAGCATTAGTAGTAGTAGTAGAAGTAGTAGCAGCGGAAGAAGAAGTAGCAATAGTAGTTGTAGCAGCAACAATAGTAGTAGAAATAGCAGCAGTAGAAGAAGTTGAAGTAGTAGGGGTAGATGCAGCAATAGTAGTAGCAGTAGTAGTAGTGATAGTAGTAGTAGCAGTAGTAGTAGTTGTTGGAGTAGTAGTAGCGGCAGTAGTTGCAGTAGACATTGTAGTTGGAGTAATAGGAGGAGTAGTAGTAGTGGAAGTAGTTGTAGTAGTAGTAATAATAGTTGCAACAGTAGTAGTTATAGTAATAGTAGTGGTAGTAGCCGCAGCGGCAATACTGGTAGTAGTCGTAGTTGTAGTAATAGTATTAGTAGTGGTAGCAGGAGTAGTAGTTGTAATCGTAGTAGTAGGAACATTAGCAGCAGTAGGAGAAGTAGTAGTAGTAGTATCTGTAGTACTAGTTGTCGGAGAAGTCACAGTAGTAGTAGTATTAGTAACAATAGCAATAGTTGTTGTAGTAGTAGTAGTAGGAGTAGAAGTAGCAGTAGCAATAGTAGTGGTAGTAGTAGTAGAATCAGCAGTAGCAGTAGTAGCAGTAGTAGAAGCAGCAATAGCAATAGTAGTAGTAGCAGTAGTAGTAATAGAAGTAGTGGTAGTAGTCATCGCAGTAGTCGTAGCTGTAGCAGTAGCAGTAGTCGTATCAGTAATATTAGTTGTAGTTGTAGTTGCAGCAACAATATTGGTAGAAGTAGCATTGGCAGTAGTTGTTGTAGTAGAATTAGTAGTAGTAGAAGTTGTAGCAGCAGCAGTAGTTATAGTACTAGTAGTAGCACTAGTAGTAGAAGCAGTTGTGACAGTAGTATTAGTAGCCACCGCAGCAACTGTAGTAGTTGTATTTGTAGGAGTAGCAACAGAAGTAGTAGTAGAAGTAGTAATAGAAGCAGCAATAGTAGTAGGAGCAGCAGTCGTGGCGGCAATAGTAGTAGTTGTAGTAGCAGAAGTAGTTGTAGTAGTAGCAGGAGTTGTAGAAAATGTAGCAGTAGAAGCAGTTGAAGTAGTAGCAGTAATTATTGTAGTAGTAGTAGTAGTAGTAGGAGTAGTTATAGTAGGAATAGTAGTGGTAGCAGTTGCAGCAGTAGTAATAATAGTAGTATTAGTAATAATGGTTTTCGTAGGAGTAGTAGTAATAGAGTTATTAATAATAGTAGATGCAACAGTAGTAGTAAGAATCATAGTAGTAGTAGTAGTAGTTGTTATTGTTGTTATTGTTGTAGTAGCAGCAGTAGTAGTAATAACAGTAGTATTAAGAATAATAATAGTTGTAGGAGTAGTAGTAATATTGTTATTAACAATTGTAGTTGTAGCAATAGTAGTAATAGTAGTTGTAGCAGTAGTAGTTGTGGTAGTAGTAGTAGGAATAGTAGTAGTACTAGTGGAAGTAGTAGTCGTAGTAGTACAAGTTGCAGTTATAGTAGTAGGAGTAGTATTGGTAGTAGTAGTTGTGGCAATAGCTATAGTTCTAGCAGTTGTACTGGTAGTAGTAGCAGAATTAGTTGTCGTTGTCGTAGAGTTGTAGTAGTAGTAATTCTCATTGTATTTGTAGTAGTGGTCATTGTAGTAGTAGTGGTTGTTGTTGTTGTAAGAACAGCAGGAGTAGTAGCGGTAGTAGTAGTAGCAATAGTTGTAACAACCATAGTTGTAGTAGCACTAGTATTAGCAACAACAGTAGTAGTTGTAGTAGTGTTGTAGTTGTAGTTGTTGTAGTTGTAGTAGTTGTAGTAGTAAAAGTAGTAGAAGTAGTTGTAGTATTAGAAGTCGTAGTAGTAATTGTAGTAGTAGTAGCAACAGCGGCAATAGTAGCAATGGCAGCAGTAGTAGTAGTTATTGTTGTAGTAGTAGAATCAATAGCAGCAGTAGTAGCAGTCGTAGTTGTGGTTGCAGTAGCTGTAGTAGCAGCAGTAGTTGTAGTAGTACTTATAGTTGTTGTAGCAGTAGCAATAGTAGTTATAGTAGTAGCAGTAGTAGTAGAAGCAGCAGTGGTAGTAGTAGTTGTAGCAACAGTTGTAGTAGTGGGAAAAGAAGTAGTAGTCGCAGTTGCAGTAGCAGTTGTAGCAGTAGTAGTACCTGTCGTATTAGTAGTACTAGTAGTAGTAGTAATTTTAGTAGTAGTCGCAGTAGCGGTAGTAATAGTTGCAATAGTAGTAGCAAAAGCAGTAGTTGTTGTTGTTGTAGTATTAGTAGTAGTTGTAGTAGTTGTAGTAGTAGTGCTAGTTGTAGCAGTAATAGCTGCAACAGTAATGTAAGTAGAAGTAGCAGTAGTTAAAGTAGTAGTTGTAGTTGTTGTTGTAGTAGTTGCAGTAGTAGTAGTAGTGGCAGAAGTAGCATAAGTAGTTGTTGCAGTAGCTCTAGGTGTAGTAGTAGTGGCAGTAGCCGTAAAAGTAATTGCAGTAGTTGTATTAGCAGTAGTAGCAGTGATAGTAGTAGCAGTAAAAGAAGTAGTAGTAGTGATAGTTATAGCTGTAGTTGTAGTAGTAGTAGTAGTAGCAGCAGTAGCAGTAGTAGTATTAGAAGTAGTTGTCGCTGCAGTAGCAGCAGTAGTAGCAGTAGAGGTGGTAGTAGTAGTAAGAGCAATTGTTGTCATTGTAACCGCAGTAGTGATAGCAGCAGTTATAGTCATTGGAGAAGTAGTAGTACTTATTATTGTGCGAAAAGCAGTAGTAGTCGTAGTAGTTAAAGTAGTTGTAGTTGTAGTAGTATTAGTAGTAGCAGAAGTAGTAGTAGTAGTCGTTGTTGTATCAGCAATAGCAGTTGCCGTGGTAGTAGTAGTAGTAGCAGTAGCAATAGTAGTAGAAGAAGTATAATTAATAGTAGTAGTAGCAGAAGAAGTGGTAGTAGTAACGGTAGTTGTAGGAGAAGTGGTTGTGGTAATAGTAGTTCAAGTAGTAGAACCAGTAGCAGTATAGTTACAATAGTAGTAGTAGCTGTATTGGAAGTAGTAGTATTAATTGCCATAGTAGTAGTAGCAGTAGTTACAATAGTAGTGGCAGTAGTAGTGCCAGTACTAGTAGTAGCAGTAATAGGAGCAATAGCTGTAGTTGTACTAGTAGTAGTAGTGCCTGAAGTAGTTGTTGTAGAAGTTGTAGCAGCGATAGTAGTAGTAACACTAGCAGTAGTTGAAGTAGTAGTAGCAACAACAGTAGTGGTAGTAGTAGTAGTAGTAGTAGTAGTAGTAGTGCTAGTAGTAGTACTAGTAGTTGTTCTAGTAGTAGTAGCAAAATTAGTAGTGGTAGAAGTTGTAGCAACAACAGTAGTTGTAGCAATAGCCGTAGCAGTAGTAGTAGAAGTAGTTGTAGTAGTAGTAGTAGTGGCTGTAGCAATTGTAATAGTTGTAATTGGAGCAGCAGCAGTAGCAGAAGCATTAGTAGCAAGAATAGTAGTAGGAGTAGGGGTTGGTGAAGTAGTATTAGTAGTAGTAGTTGTTGCAGTTTAGTAGCAACAGTGGTAGTAGAAGCTGTAGTAGTAGTTGTGGTAGTTGGAGGAGGAGTAGTAGTACTACTAATATTAATAGTAGAAGCATTAGTGGTAGTAGTAGTGGTGGTGGTGGTGGTGGTGGTGGTGGTGGTGGTGGTAGTAGTAGTAGTAATAATAATAATAATAATAGAAGTAGTAGCAGTAGTAGGAGGAGGAGGAGTACGAGAAGTAGTAGTTGTACTAGCAGGAGTAATTATAGTAGTAGTAGAAGTAGTAGTACTAGTAGTAGTAGTAGTAGTAGTCGTAGTTGTATTAGTAGCAGGAGAAGTGGTAGTATAAGTAGGAATAGGAGAAGTTGTAGTAGCAGTAGTAGTCGTAGTTGTAGTGGTAGCAGTACTAGCAGTAGTAGTAGTAGAAGTAGAAGTAATAGTCGTAATAGTAGTATTAGTAGTCGTTGTTGTTCTTGTAGTAGTAGTAGTAGTAGTAATAGTAGTAGAAGTAGAAATAGTAGTAGCTGAAGTTATAGTAACAGTAGTAGCAATAGTAGTAGTTGTAGTAGCACTAGTAGTAGAAGTATTAATAGTAGTAGTAGTAATTATAGTAGCAATATTACAAGTAGTAATAGTAGCAATAGCACAGTAGCAGTAACACTGCCTGTAGTCACGATAACAATAGTAGTAGCTGCAGTTGTTACTGTAGTAGTTGTAGTAGCAGTCATAGAAGATGAAGTAATGGTAATAGTAGCGGTAGTATTAGGAGTAGTAGTAGTGTTAATAGTGGTACCAGTAGCGGTAGCAGCTGTAGCAGTGGGGGTCGCAATATTAGAGGTAGTAGTTAAATTAGCAGCGGTTGTAGTGGTAGCAGTAGCAGTAGCAGTAGTAGTAGTATCAGTAGCAGCATAAATAGCTCTAGTAGCAGTTGTAGTAGAAGAAGTAGAAGTAGTAGTAGTAGTAGTACTAGTTGAAGCATTCTTAGTAGTAGTAGTAGGAATACTTGCAATAGTAGTAGCAATAACAGTTGTAGGAGTCGTAATAGCAATAGTTGTAGTAGTAGTAGTGGCAGTAGTGTAATAGTTATTGCCACGTAGTCAGCAGTAAAGTACGTAGCTAGTACCTGTAGTTAGGTGGGAGTATAAAAAGTAGGCAGCAGTAGTATGTTGTACGTAGCAGTAGTAGTTGTAGTAGCAGTAGTAGCAGTAGCAGTAGCAGTAGCAGTAGTAGCAGTACCAGTAGTAGCAACTGTAGCAGATGTCGTGGTAGTAGTAGTAGTTGAAGTAGTAGTAGGAGTAGTAGTAGTAGTAGTAGTAGGTGTGCCAGAGTAGTAGCAGCAGTAGCAGTGGTAGTAGTACTAGTGGTAGTAGCACTAGTAGAAGTAGCAGCAGCAGCAGTAGGAGTAGTAGCAGTAGGAGCAGTCGTAGTAGTAGTGTAGTTGTAATAGTAATGGGCACAATAGTAGTAGGAGTACCCATTGTAGCGGTAGTACTAGTTGCAAAAGTTGGAGTAGTAGTAGTAGTAGCACTAGTAGTAGTGGTAGTAGCAGCAGTACTACTATTGTAGTAGTAGTTGTCATAAAAGCAGTTGTAGTAGTAGCAGTAGTAGTTATTGCAGTAGTAGAAGTATTAGTAGCATTAGAAGTACGAGTAATAGCAGTTGTAGCAATAGTAGAAGTAATAGCAGCAGTATCGGCAACAGCAGCAGTAGTTGTAGCAGTAGAAGTACTAGTAGCAATAGCAGTAGTCGTAGTAGCAGTGGTAGTATAAGTTGTAGTAGCAGTACTAATAGTAGTCGAATAAGTAGTGGTAGTAGTAGTAGTATTAGCCGCAGCAGTAGTAGTAGTAGAACTGATAATAGTTTTAGTAGCAGTAGTAGCAGCAACAGTAATAGTTATAATAGTAATATAGCAGTAGAAATGGTACTAGTAATTGTAATAGTTTTAATAGTCGCAGTAGCAGGAGCAGCTGCTGCAATAGTAGTAGTATTTGCAGTATTTGTACTAGTAGTTACATCATAGTAGTAGTCGTAGTAGTAGTGGCAATAGTCGTCATAGTAGTATTAGTAGCAAGGGTAGTATTAGTAGTAGTCGTAGTAGCAGCAGCAGCAGTAGTCGTAGTAGGAGTAAGAGTAGTAGTAATAGTAGTAGTAGTATTAGTTGCTGTTGTAGTACTCGTAGTAGCCGTAGAGGAAGTAGCAGCAGTAGTAGTTATTATAATAGTCATAGTAGTTGTATAGCAGGTGCAGTAGTAGTAGTAGTTATTGTAGAAGTAGAAGTAGCAGTACTAGTATTAGTAGTAGTAGTAGTTGTAGCAGTAGTAATAGTAGTAGTTACAGTAGTAGTAGTAGTAGTTGTGCTATTTGTAGTAGTAGTAGCAGTAGAATTAGTAGTAGTTGTAGTAGTAGAAGTTGTAGAGTAGTAGTAGGAGTAATAGTCGTCGCAGTATTAGCAGTTGTAGTAATTGTGGTAATAGTAGTAATAGCAGCAGTAGTAGGAGGTATAGTAGTAATGATAGTAGAAGTAGGAGTTGTAGTAGTATTAGTAGTACTAATAGTGTTGGTAGTAATAGTAGTACTTGTAGTACGGATAGAAGTAGTAGTAGCAGTTGTAGTAGTATTAGTAGTAGTAATAGTAATAGTTGTTGGTGTTGTAGTAGTAGTAGGAGTAGTACTAGTAATAGTCATAGTAGAAGTAGCGGCAAGAGTAGTTGTACGCGCAGTAGTAGTTGTAGTAGTTATAGTAGTATTAGTAGTAGTAGTAGAAGCAAAAGTAGTAGGAGTAGTAGGTGTGGCGGCAGCTGTAGCAGTAGAAGTATTAGATGTATCAGTAGTAGTAGTTGTTGAAGTGATAGTAGTAGTAGTAGTAGAAGTAGTAGTAGCATTAGTAGTACTAGTACTAGTAGCAGTAATATTAGTAGTAGTACTAGTACTAGCGGTACTAGTAACTGTAGTAGTAGCAACAGTAGTAGCAGAAGCAACAGTAGTAGTAGTAGTAGTTGTTGTTATAATTGTTGTTGTAGTACTAGTAGTAGTAGTCGTAGTAGTAATTATAGTAGTATTAGTAGTAGCGGTACTTGTAGTCATAATAGCAGTAGTCAAAGTAACAGCATCAGCAGTTGTAATAGTAGTAGCGGTACCTATAGTAGTAGCAGCAACCGTAGTAGTTGTTGTTGTTGTAGTAGTAGGAGTAGTAGAAGAAGTAGCAATAGAAGTAGAAGAAGTGGTAGCGGTAATAGTAATAGTAGTATAGTAGTAGTAGTCCAAGTAGTAGTAATAGTAGTAGTATAAGTAGTAGTAGCAGTAGCAGCAGTAGCAGTACTAGTAAGAGCTGAAGTAGTAGCAATAGTAGTAGAAGTAGTAGAAGTAGCAGAAGTACAAGAGTCATAGAAGTAGTTGTTATTGTCATGGTAGTAGTTGTCGTAAGAGTCATAGTAGTGGCAGTTGTGGTCATAGTAATAGTAGTTGCTGTAGTAGTAGTAGTAGTTGGTGTAGGCATAAGAGTTGTAGTAGTAGTAGGAGTTGTTGTAGTTGCAGTAGTACTAGTTGGAGTAGTAGTAGTAGGAGTAGGAGTTGTAGTAAGAGTAGCAATAGAAGTACTAGGAGTAGTAGTAATAATAAAAGTTAGTAATAGTAGTAGTAATAGTAGTAGTAGTAGTACTAGTAGTTGTTAGAGCAGCAGTATCGGTAGTGGTAGTCATATTAGCAGTAGCAGCAGTTGTAGTAGTAGGAGTAGTAGTAGAAGCAGGAGGAGTAGTAGTTGCTATAGTACTAATAGTGGAATTAGTTGTAGGAGTAGTAGTAGTAGTAATAGTAGTATTAGTAGTAGTAGTTGGTGTAGCAGTAGTCATGGTGGTTGTAGTAGTAGTGGTAGTGGAAGAAAAAGTATTGGTAGTAGTAGTAGTGGTAGTTTTAGTAGTGGAAGTAGTAGTGGTGGTAGTAGTATTAGTGCTAGCAGTAGCAATAGTAGTGGTAGTAGTAGTAGTAGTGGTAGTGGTAGTAGTAGTAGTATAAGTTATAGAAGTAGTAGCAGTAGTAGTTGTAGCAGTGGTAGCAAGCGAAGAAGTAGCAGCAGTCTTGGAAATAGTAGTAGTGGTAGTACTTGAAGTACTAGTAGTAGTAGTAAAATAGTCATAGTAGCTATAGCAGTAGTTGAAGTAGATGTAGTACCAATAGTAGCAGCAGTTATACTATCAATTGAATAAGCAAAGGTAGTAGTAGGAGAAGTAGTAGTACTGATAGTAGCAGTAGAGGTAGTTGGAGAAGTAGTAGTAGTAGCAGTAGTAGTAGTAGTAGTAACAAATGTAGTAGTAGTAGTAGTAGCAGTGGTAGCAGTTGTAGCAGAAGTAGTAGTAGTTGTAGTAGTAATAATAATAGTAGTAGTAGGAGTAGTAGCAAGTTGGTATAGCAGCAGCAGTAGCAATAGTAGTAGTAGTAGTAGTAATAGCAGTAGTAGTTGCAAAACTAGAAGAAATAGGAGTGGTAGTAGTAGCAGCAACAATAGTAGTACCAATTGTAGCAGCATAGTACTTGCAGTCATGTTAGTGGTAGTATTAGTTGTCATTGTAGTAGCAGTAGTTGTAGTAGTAGTTGCAGTAGTAGGATTAGGAGTTGGAGTGGGAGTGGTAGTAGCAGTGGTAGTTTTGGTAGTAGTATTAGCCGCAGTTGTAGTGCTAGTAGAAGTAATAGTTGTAGTAGTAGGACTAGTAGAAGTAGTAGTAGTAATAGCAGTAGTATCAGTAGCCCTAGTAGTTATTATTGTTTCCGTTATAGTAGTAGTAGTATCAGTAATAGTAGCTGTAGTAGTAGCTGTTGTTGTAGTAGTCGTCGTCGTAGTAGTAGTAGTAGTAGCAGCCATAGCAACTATAGCAACAGAGATAGCGGCAGCAATAGTAGTAGTTGTAGTAGTAGTAGTAGTAGTGGGAGTAGCAACAGTAGTAGAAGTTGTAGTGATTATAGTGGTTGTTGTTGCTGTAGTAGTAGTAGCAGTAGTAATAGTTGTTGTAGGAGTAGCAGTAATAGTAGTTGTAGTATCAGTAGTAGTAGTTGTAGTAGTCAAAGTAGTTGTAATAGTAGTAGCAGTAGTAATAGAAGTAGTAGCAGTTGTATTAGTAGTAGTTGTTGTTGTTGAAGTAGTAGTTATGGTAGAAGAAGTAGTAGCAGTAGTACTAGTCAAAGTTCTAGTAGAAGCTGTAGCTGTTGTAGCAGTAGTAGTAGCCGCAGTAGTAGAAATAGTAGTAATAATAGTAGTAGAAGCAGTAGTAGCAACAGTTGTCGTATTAGTAGTAGCAATAGAAGTAGTAGTAGCACTAGTAGTAGCAGTAGCAGCAGTTGTTGTAGTAGTAGCAGTAGCAGTGATAGTAACATTAGTAGTAGGAGGAGTAGTAGTATCAGTTGTAGTAGCTGTGGTAGTAGTAGTTATTGTTGCAGCATCAGTAATATTAGCAGGAGCAGTAGGAGTAGGAGTAGTTATAGTAATAGTAGTAATAGTAGCAGTATTACTAATAGTAGTAGTCTCAACAGCAATAGTAGTTCTAGTAGCTTTAGCAACTGTAGTAGTAGTATAGCATTCATAATAGTAGTAGCAGTAGTAGCAGTTGTAGTAGCAGTGCTAGCTACAATATCAGTAGTAGTGGTAGTATTGGTAGTAGCAGCAGTAGTAGTAGTAGTAGTCGCAGTGGTAGTAGTTGTTGTAGTAGCAGTAGCTGTAGTAGTAGTAGTAGAAGGCGTAGTAGTAGTAGTATGAGGAGTAGTAGTAATAGTAGTAGCAGCAGCAGTAGTAGTAATAATAGTAGCAATAGTAGTAGTAGCGTTAATAGTAGTGGTAGTAGCTGCAGCGGCAATAGTAGTAGTAGTAGTAGTAGTAGTAATAGTATTAGTAGTCATAGCAGAAGAAGTAGTTGTAGTAGTAGTTATAGTAGTAGTAGCAGCAGCAGCAGTAATAGTCATAGTAGTCCCAGTAGCAGTAATAGTGGTGGTTGTTGTAGTATTATTTGGTGTAGTAGTTGTAATAGTAGTAGTAGTTGCTTTAGCAGGAGGAGTAGTAGTAGTAGTATATCTAGTAGTAGTATTGCGAGAAATCGGTGTAGTAGTAGTATTAGCAACAACCGCAGAAGCAACAGTAGTATTAGTAGCAGCAGTAATAGTAGTCGCTGTAGCTGTGGTAGTGGTAGTAGCAGAAGAAATTGTAGTAGTAGTAGAATTAGTGGCAGCAGTAGTAGCAGTAGTACTAGAAGTAGTGGTAGTAGTCCGAGCAGTAGTAGCAGTATCAATAATAGTAGTAACATTAGTGGTAGAAGTAGCAGTGGCAGTAGTAGTCATAGTAGTATGAGTAATAGAAACAGTAGTAGTAGTAGTAGTTGTAAGAGTAGGAGCAGCAGCAGTAGTAGTAGTAGTAGTATCGGTAATAGTAGTAGTAGTAGCAACAACAACAACAATAGTAGTACTTGTTGTAGTGCTAGTAGTAGCATTAGTAGTAGTAGCAGTTCTAGTAGTAGTAGTAATAGTAGTAGCAACCATTGTAGCTATAGTAGTAGTGGAAGCCACAACAATAGTAGTAGTTGTATTTGTAGTTGGAGGAGTAGTAGTAGTAGATGTAGTAGTAGTAGTAGGCGTAGTAGTAGTAGCAGTAATAAGAGAAGTTACAATAGAAGTTGTGGTAGTAGTAGGCGTAGTAGTAGCAGTAGTAGTAGTAGTAGTAGTAGAAGTAGCAGTACTAGTAGTAGTTGTAGTAATAGCAGTAATTGTAGTAATAGTAGTAATAGTACTAGTTGTTGTAGTAGTAGTAGTAATAGGAGTAGTATTAGTAATAGTAGTAACAGTAGTAGTGGTAGGAGAAGGAATAGTTGTTATCATAATAGTAGTATTAGTAGTAGTAGTAGCAGCAGTAGTAGTAATAGTAGTAATAATAGTAATAGTGATGTAGTGGGAATTGTAGTAATAGTAATAATTGCAATAGTTCTAGTAGTAGTAGTAGTAGCAGCAGTAGTAGTAATAATAATCGTAATGATAGTAATAGTACAAGTAGTATCAGTAATGGGAGAAGTAGCAACAACAACATTTGCCTCAATAGTAGTAGTAGTAGTAGTAGTAGTGCAAGTTTCATTAGTACTAATAGTATTTTTAGTAGTAGTAGTCGTCATAGTAGCATTAGTAGCAAGGGTAGTACTACTAGTGTTCATAGTAGTAGGAGCAGTAGTAGTAGCAGTAGTAGTAGCAGTAGCAGTAGTAGTAGTTGTTGTTGTTGTAGTATTAGTAGTAGTAGCAGTAGCATTACTACTACTACTACTACTACTACTACTAGTAGGTGTAGTTGTAGTAGCAGTAGTAGTGGTGATAGTAGTTTCAGTAGTAGCACTAGTAGTTGCCGTAGTGGCAGTAGTAGCAGCAGTTGTTGCTGTAATAGTCATAGTAGTAGTAGTAGTAGTAGCAGAAGTGGTAGCAATAGTTGTAGGAGTACTAGTAGTTGTAGTAGTAGATGTTGTAGTAGTCATAGTAGAGGTAGGAGTAGGAGTAGCAGTTGTTGTTGTTGTCAAAATTGCAGTACAAGTGGTACTTCGGTAGTAGTAGTATTAGTAGTGGTGGCGGGCGTCGTAGTAGTAATAGTCAGTAGTCATAGTAGCAGTAGTACTAGCAGCAGTTAGGCAGTAGTAGTGCAGTAGTTGCAGTAGTAGTCAGTAGTACGGTCATAGTAATAGTGTATGATTAGTGTTGTGTAGTAGTAGCGCGTCAGTTGGTTGTAGTGGGTCGTAGTAGTAGTATTATTGTGTGATAGATTAGTAGTTGTTGGAGTAGTAGTGTAGTAGCAATAGCAGTAGTTGTAGTAGTAGTAGTAGTAGTAGTCATTGTAGAAGTTGCAGCGGGAGTTGTAGTTATATCAATAGTAGTAGTAGTAGTAATAATAATAATAGTAGTAGTAGCAGTAGTAGTAGCATTAGTAGTAGTGGGTGTACTAGCGGCAACAACAGTAGTATTAGTATTCATTGAAGTAGTAGTAGTAGTTGTAGCAGTATTAGTAGTACTAGTTGTAGTAGTAGTAGCAATATTAGTAGTAGTAGTAGCAGCAACAGTAGTAGTAGGAGGAGTAGTAGTAGTAGTAGGGCTAGTAGTAGGAGTTGCAATAGTTGTAGCAACATTTGTAGCGGTAATAGTAGTATAGGTAATAGTAGGAGTACTAGTTGTTGTGGTAGCAGTAGTAGTAGGAGTAGCAATAGAGGTAGCAGAAGTAGCTGTAGTGCTACTAGTAGTGGTAATACTAGTAGTAGGAGTTATAGTTGTAGTTGTAGTAGTAATAGTGGTAGACGTAGTAGTAGTAGTGGCAGTAGTAGTAGCAATTGTAATAGTAGCGGTAATAGTAGTTGTAGTAGTAGTAGGAGGAGTAGTAGTAGTTGCAATAGTAGTAGTAGTTGTTATTGTTGTAGTAGTAGCGCCATCCATAGTAGTACAATTAGTAGCATTTGTAGAATTAGTAGGAGAAGTAATTATAGTGGTTGTTGTTGTTGTTGTTGCAGAAGTCGTAGTGGTAGTTGTAGAAGTAGTTATAGTAGTTGAAGCAGTAGTATTTGTTGTTGTAGTTGTAGTACTACAAGGAGCAGTAGTAGTAATAGTAGTAGTAGTTGAGCAGCAGCAATACTAGTAGTTGTAGTAGTAGTAGTCATCGTCGTAGTAGTGGTAGGGGTAGTAGTACTAGAAGTAGTAGTGGTTGTAGTATCAATAATAGAAGTAGTAGTACAAGTAGTAGTAGTAGCAGTAGTAGTAGTAGAACTAGTAGTAGTAGTTGTGGATGTAGTAGTTGTAATATTAATAGTTGTTGTTGTTGTGGAAGTAGTAGTAGAAGTAGTAATAGTAGTTATATTAGTAGCAGCGGCAACAGTAGAAGTACTACTAGTAGTAGTAGTAGTCGTAGTGGTAGTACTAATAGTAGCTATTGTAGTAGTAGCATTAGCAGTAGGAGTAGTACTAGTAGCAGTAGTTGTAGTAGTAGTTGTTGTTGTAGTGGTAGTACCAGGAGTAGTAGTTGTATTAGTAGTCGTTGTCGTATTAGTTGAAGTAGTAGAAGTAATCGTTGCAGTTTTGGTAGTAGTAGTAGCTGTTGTAGTAGCAGCAGCTGTAGTTGTCGTGGTAGTAGTAGTAGTATTTTTAGTAGCAGTAGCAACAGCAACAGTAGTAGTAGTACTAGTACTAGTAGTTGTATTGGTAGCAGCAATAATAGCAATAGTACTAGTTGTTGTAGTAGTAGTTGTTATTTTTATTGTAGTACTAGTAGTCATTGTAGTAGTTGTGGCTGGAGTAGTAGTTGCATTATCAGTAGTAGTAGCAGCTATGGTAGAAGAAGAAGAAGTACTTGTAGTACGAGTAGTAATCGTAGTAGTACTAGTAGTAGTAGTAGCGATAGCACTAGCATTAGTCGGTGTAGCAGCTATGGTAGTAGTAGTATCAGTATTAGTTGAAGTAGCAGTAGTAGTAGTAGCAGAATTAGAATTAGTTGTAGGAGTAGTTGTAGGAGTTATAGTAGTAGTAGTAGTAGTAGTAGGAATAGTTTTAGTAGTAGTAGGAGTAGTAGGAGTAGCAATAGAAGTAGCGGCAGTGGAAGCTGTAATAGGAGTAGAAGTAACAGAAGGAGTACTAGTTGTAGTGGTAACAGTAGTAGGAGTAGCAATAGAAGTAGCAGTCGTGATAGTAGTACTACTAGTAGTAGTGGTGGTAATAGTAGTAGTAGGAGTTGTAGTTGTAGTAGTAGTAGCAGTCATAGTCAAAGTAGTAGTAGCAGCAGCAGTAGCAATAGTATTAATAGTAGTGGGCGTAGTAGTAGCAGTTATAGTAGTAGTAGCAGCAGTAGTAGCAGTTGTGGTAGTTGCAGTAGAAGCAGTAGCAACAATAGTGGTAATAATAGTAGTAGTAGCAATAGTACTAGTACAAGTGGTGTTAGTAGTAGCAGTAGCAATTGTATCTGTTGATGTAGTAGTAGTATTAGTAGTAGTAGCAATAGTTGTAGTAGTTGTTGTAGTAGCAGTAGTTGTAGTAGTAGTAGTGGCAAAAGTAGCAGCTGTAAGGGTAATCGTAGTAGTAGTAGTTATAGTAGTAGAAGTTGTAGGACTTGTACTAGTTGTGGTAGAAGTTGTAGGAGTAGTAGACGAAGTAGTTGTAGAAGTAATAGTAGTAGTAGTAGCAGTAGTAGTACTAGAAATAGTAGTAGCTATAGTAATTGTACCAGTTGTAGCATTTGTTGTAGTATCAATAGTTGTAGTTGTATTAGTTGAAGTAGTTGTAGCAGTATTACAAGTAGCAGTAGTAGTAGCAGCAACAACACTAGTAGTAGTGGTAGTAATAGTAGTTGTTCTAGTAACAGTAGTAATAGTAGTAGTAGTTGTTGTTGTTGTTGTAGTTGTTATTGTTGTTGTTGTAGTAGTAGTAGTAGTTGTTGTTGTTGTAGTAGTAGCAGCATTAGTAGCAGTAGCAGTAGTAGTAGCACTAGTAGTTGTAGTAGTAGTTGTTGTTGTTATTGTAGTATGAATAGGTGTAAGAGGAGTTGTAGTATGTGTAGCAGTAGTTGTTGTAGTAGTAGTAGGAGTAGTAGGGGTGGTAGTAGTAGGAGTAGTTGGAGTAACAACAAAAGTTGTAGTAGTAGTAGGAATAATAGTAGTAGAAGTATCAATAGGAGTATTAGTAGTTGTAGTAGTAGCAGTAGCAAAAATTCTAGTAGTAGTAGTAGTTTTGGTGTTAATAGTAGTTGGAGTTATAGTTATAGTACTAGTAGTTGTAGTAGTTGTAGTAGTTGTAGTAGTAGTAGTACTAGCAGTAGTATTAGCAATAGCAGTAGTCGTAGTAGTAGTAGAAGAAGTAGTAGTAGTAGTTATTGTTGTTGTTGTTGTTGTTGTAGTAATAGTAAGCAGTAGCAGTAGTAGTAGTAGTAATAGTAGAAGTTGTAGTAGTAGTGGTAGCAATAGTAGTACTAGTAGTAGTAGCAACAGTAGTACTTGCAATAGTAGTATTAGTTGTCGTAGCAGTTGTTGTAGTAGTACCAGCAGTAGTAGTAGTTGTTGTAGCAGTAGTAGTTGTTATAGTAGTTGCTGTAGTAGTAGTAATAGTAGCAATAGTACTATCGGCAATAGTAGAACTATAAGTAATAGTAGTAGTAGTAGTAGCTATAGTAGTTGTAGTACCATAAGTAGTAGTAGTAGTAATAGTAGTGGCAATAGTAGGAGCAGAAACAGGAATAGTTGCAGTAGTAGTAGTACTTGCTGTAGGACTAGTACTAGTAGTAATATTAATAGCAGTAGTAGTAGTATTTCTAGTAGTTATTGGGGTAGTCGTAGTAATAGTAGTTGTAGTAGTAGTAGGAGGAGGAGGAGGAGGAGTGTTAGGAGTACTTGTAGTAGTTGTTGTAGTAGTAGGAGTGTTAAGATTAATAGTAGTAGTGGTAGTCGTAGTAGTAATACTCGTAATAGTAGAAATCATTATTGTTGTAGTAGTAGGAGTAGGAGTATTAGGATTAGTAGCAATAGTAGTAGTACTTGTAGTAGGAGTAGGAGTTGGCGTTGGAGTAGTAGTAGTAGTAGTAGAGTAGTACTAGTTGTAATCGTCGTAGTAGTAGCAACAGCAGCAATAGTAGTTGTAGTAGTTGGACTAGTAGTAGTTGTTGTTGTTGTTGTAGTTGTACTAGCAGTAGTAGTATTAGTAGTAGGAGTTGTAGTAACAGTAGTAGTAATAGTAGGAGTAGAAGAAGCTACACGAATTGCAGTAGTGGTAGTAGTAGTTTGTGTTCGAATAGGAGTTGGAGTACGAGTAGAGTAGGACAAGTAATAGTAGTGAGAGCTATGGTACAGGCTGTAGCCCTAGTGACAGTAGTAGTCATAGTAGTAGCAATAGTTAGAGTAGTAGTAGTAGCAGCAGTTGTAGCAGTAATGGTACAAGTTTGAGTAGTAGCAGTATTAGTATTGGTCCAAGCTATAGTTGTCATAGTAGCAGTAGTGGTAGAAGCAATAGAAGTAGTAGCATTAATAGCGGTAGTGGTTGTAGTAGTACTAGTAGCAGCAGTAGATGTGGTAGCAGCTGTAGTAGTTGCAAAAGTAGTACTAGTAGAAGCAGAGCTGTAGTTGTAGGGAAAGTAGGAGTGGTAGTAGTAGCAATTGCAATAGTAATAGTTGTAGTAGCAGTAGTACTAGTAGTAGTAGTAGCAGTAGTAGTAGTGCTAGTAGTAGTAGCAGTTGTTGTTGCTGCTTTTGTTGTTGGCGAAGTAATAATAGTAGTATTAGTAGCTGGAGCAGTAGTAATTATGGGATTAGAAGTAGCAGTAGTAGTAGCAGTTGAAGTAGTACTAGTTGTAGTAGTAGTAGTTGTAGTAGTGGCAGTAGAAGCAGCAGTTGCAATAGTTGTAAAAGTAGTAGTAGTAGCAATAGTATTGGTACAAGTGGTGTTAGTAGTAACAGCAGTAGTAGTTGTAGTTGTAGTTCTTGTTGTTGCTATTGTAGTTGTTGCAATAGTTGTTGTTGTAATAGTTATAGCCAAAGTAGTATTATTGGTACAAGTAGTGGTTGTAGTAGAAGCAGTACCTGTAGTAGTGGCAGCTGTCATAGTAGCAGTAGTAGTAGTAGTAGGAGAAGTAGTAGTAGTAGTAGTAACAGTAGTAGTAGTCGTAGTAGCGACAACAACAACAATAGCAGCAATGGTAGTAGTAGTAGTAATCATTGCAGTAGTTGTAGCAATAGTAGTTGCAGTTGTAGCAGCAGCAGCAGAACTAGTATTAGCAAACTTTGCAACAACGGCAGTAGTAGTAGTAGCAGTAGTAATGGCAGCAGCAACAATAGCAGTAGTAGTAGTAGCAGTAGTAATGGCAGCAGCAACAACAGCAGTAGAAGAAGCAACTATCGAAGTAGTAGTAGTAGTTGTAGTAGAAATTGTAGGAGAAGTAGAAGGAGTTGTAGTAGGAGTAGCAAAAGTAGTTCCAGTAGTATTTGTAATGGCAATATTAGAAGCAGTTGCGATAGTAGTGGCAGTATTAGTTGCAGTAGCAGTAGAAGTAGGTGAAGTAGTAATAGTAGTGGTAATAGTAGCTGCAACAACAACAACAGTAGCCGGAGCAGCAGCAGCAGTAGTAGTTGTAGTTGTAGTAGTCACAGAAGTAGCATCAGTAGTAGCATCAGTAGTAGTAATAGTAGTATTATTAGTAGTTGTAGAAGTAGTGGTAGTAGTAGTTTTAGTCATAGTAGTAGGAGTAACAACAGCAGCTATAGTTGTAGTAGTAGTAGTAGTAATAGTAGTAGTAGTAGTATTAGTAGGACTAGTGGTTGTAGTAGTAGTAGTATTAGTCACAGTAGTAGTAGTAGAAGTAGTTGTACCAGTAGTAGTTGTAGTAGTCAGAGAAGCATTAGTAATAGTACTATTATTAGTAACCACATTAGTAGTAGTAACATTAGCAGTAGTAGCACTCGTAGTAGAAGTCATAGTTGCAGTAGCAGTTGTAGTAGTAGTAGTAGTAGTAGTAGCGGAAGTTGTAGTAGTTGCAGCAATATTAGAAGTTGTAGCAGTAGTAGTTACAGTAGTCGCAGTAGTGCTAGTAGTTGAAGTAACAATTGCAATTGTAGCAACAATAGTAGTAGAAGTGCTTGTAATAGAAGTAGTAGATACCGTATTAGTTATTGTATAAATAGTTGTAGTAGTGCCATAAGTAGACGTTGTAGCAGTCGTAGTAGTTGTAGTAGCAGTAGTAGTCATAGCAATAGTTGTTGTAATAGTAGAAGTACTATTAGTAGCACTAGGAGCAACAACTGCAGCAGCAGCAGTTGTAGTTATAGTAGTAGCAGTACGAGTGTGTATTAATTATAGTTGTAGTAGTAGTAGTGGCTGCAGCAGCAGCAGCAACAATCGTAGCAATAGTAATTATACTAGTACAAGTAGCAGTAGCAGCTGTAGTAGAGGTATTAGAAGTAGCAGCAGCAGTAGTAGTAAAAGTAGTATTAGTAGTAGTAGTACGACTACTAGTAATAGTGGTTGTAGTAGCAGTGGTAGCAGTAGCAGTAGCAGTAGCAGTAGCAATATTAACAAAATTAGAAGGGGTTATACTAGCTGCAATAGTAGTGGTAGTAGGAGAAGTAGTAGTAGCAACAGTTGTTGTTGTAGTAGTAGTAGTCATTATAGTAGTAGTAGGAGTAGTAGTTCTGTTAGTATTAGTAGTAGTAGTCATCGTATTAGTAGTTGTAATAGTCGTAGTTGTGATAATAGTAGTCATTATAGTAGCAGCAGCAGTAGTTGTTGTTGTCGTTGTTGTAGTGGTAGTTATAGTATTAGCAGAAGTAGCAGCAACAATACTAGTAGTAGTCATCGTCGCAGTAGTCATAGTAATAGTAGTAGTAGAAGTAGTAGCACTATAAGCAGCAGTAATAGTAGCAGCAATAGTAGTAGTAGAATTAGTAGTAGTAATAGTAGTGGTAGTAGCAATTGTAGTCAATGTAGTAGTAGGAGTAGTTGTAGTACTAGTATTAGTAGTAGTTGTAGTAGTACTAGCAGTTGTAGTAGTAGTTGTGGTAGTAGAAGTAGTTGTAGTAGCAGTAGCAGTAGTTGTTGTTGTAGTTGTTGTAGTAGTAGTTGTTGTCGTCATGCTAGTAGTGTAGCAGCAGTAGCATCAACAATAGTTGTTGTAGTAGTAGTAGCAATAGTAGTTATAGTAGTAGCAGCAGTAGCAGTTGCAGTAGTAGCAGTTGTTGTAGTAGCAACCACAGTAGAAGAAGTACTAATAGCACTAGTTGTAGTAGTAGTAGTTGTTGTCATAGTAGTAGTAGCAGCAACAACAATAGTGGCAGTAGGAGGAGTAATAGTAGGAGTAGCAGTACGAGTAGTGGTAGTAGTACTAGTAGTCATCGTCAAAGTAGTTGAAGGAATAGTAGTAATAGTAGTAGTGATAGTAGTAGATATAACAGTAGTAGTAGCACTAGTAGTAGTAGTAATAGTAGTAGTAGTAAAAATAGTAATAGTCATAGCAGTAGGGGTTGTCGTAGTACTAGTAGTAGTAGTAGTTGTGGTATTAGTAGTAGTTATATTAGTAGTTGTCGTAGTAGAACTAGTTGTAGTTAAGGTAGTAGTAGTAGTTTTTGTTGTTGCTATTGTTGTTGTTGTTGTTGTTGTTCTAGTAGTGTAGCAGCAATCGCAGCAGTAGTAGCAGTAGTAGTAGTAGCAATAGTAGCAGTAGTAGTAGTAGTAGTAGCAATAGCAGCAGCAGTAGTCGTGGTTGTAGTAGTAGTAGCAGTTGTAATAGTAGTAGCAGCAGTAGAAGTAGTACTAGTAGAAGTAGTTGTAGTAGTAGTTGTTGTTGTTGTAGTGGTAGTAGTGGCCATGATAGTAATAGGAGTAAGAGTAGTACTTATATTAGTAATAGTAGTATTAGTAGTCACAGTAGTAGTTGTTGTAGTAGGAGTGATTGTAATTGTAGTAGTAGTAGTATAAACGTTGTGCTAGTAGTAGTATTAGAAGTAGTTATAGTAGTAGTAGTAGTAGCAGCAACAGTAGTAGTTATAGTAGTTGCAGTAGTAGTAGTATTAGTGGTTGTAATAGTAGTAGTTGTTGGAGTGTAGTACTGCTAGTAATAGTGGTTGTAGTAGTAGTGTTGCAGCTTTAGCAATATTAGCAGCAACTGTAGTAGTAGTGGTAGTTGTAGTAGCAATTGTAGTTGGAGTAGTTGTAGTAGTAATAGCAGCAATTGTAGTTGTAGCAGCAGCAGTAGCAGTAGTACTAGTAGTAGCAGTAATAGCTATTGTTGTTGTTGTAATAGTTGTTGTAGTTGTTGTAGCATGGGTCATAGTTGTATTAGCTATGGTAGTAGTAGTACCTGTAGTAGAAGTATTAGTACTAGTTGTTGTTGTAATAGTAGTAGTAGAGTAGTGGTAGTAGTAGTAGCACTAAAAGTAGTGGGTGTAGCTACAGTAGTAGCCATAGTATTAATATTAGCTAAAGTTGTAGTAGTGGTTGTAGCAGCAGTAACAACAATAGTATTACTATTAGTTAAAGTAGTAGCAGAATTAGTGTGGCAGTAGCAATAGTAGTAAGAGTGGTAGTTGGAGTAGTAGTAGTATTAGTAATAGGAGCAGTAGTTGTAGTAGTACTAGGAGTAGAAGTAGAAGTAGAAATAGAAGTAGCAACAGTTGGAGTAGTAATAATAGTAGAAGTAATAGTAAGCGTACTAGTATTAGTGGTAATAATAGTAGTAGGAGTAGAAATAGAACTAGCAGAAGTAGTGGTAGTTCTAGTAGTAGTTATAATAGTAGTAGTAGGAGTTGTTGTTGTAATTGTTGTTTTTGTAGTAGAAGTAGTAGTAGTAGCAGCAGCAGTTGTAATAACAATAGTAGCCGTAGTAGTAGTAGCAGAAATAGTTGTAGCTATAGTAGTAGTAGTAATAGTAGTAGTAGTAGTTGTTGTTGTTGTAGTAGTAGCAGTACTAGCAATAGTTACAGTAGTAGCAGTAGAAGCTATAGTACCAATAGTAGTAGTGGTAGCAGCAGTAGCAATAGTATTAGTACAAGTAGTGTTAGCAGGCGCAGTAGAAGCAGTTGTAGCAGTAGTAATAGTAGTAGTATTAGTAGTAATAGTAGTAGTTGTTATTGTAGTAGTAGTAGCAGCAGCAGTAGTAGCTGTGGTAGTAGTAGTAGTAACAAAAGTAGTATCAGTAGTAATAGTAGCAGTAGTAGTAGTAGCTGTGGTAGTAGTAGCAGTAACAAAAGTAGTATCAGTATTAATAGTAGTAGTATTAGTAGAAGCAATAGTCGTAGTAGTGGCAGTAGTCGTAATAGCATCAGTATTAGTAGTAGGAGATGTAGTAGTAGTAGTAGTAGTTGAAGGAAAAAGCAGTTGTAGTATTAGTCATCGTAGCAGTAGTTGTAGTAGTAGTAGTAGTAGCAACAGTAGCAGAACTAGTAGTAAGAGTTGTAGTTGTAGTAGTAGTAGTATTAGTAAACACAGCAACCACAGTAGTAGTAGTTGTTGCGGTAGTAGTAGCAGCTACAACAATAACAGCGGTAGAAGCAGCAGCAGTGGAAGTAGTTGTAGTAGTTGGAGTAGTAGTCGTACGAGTAGTTGTAGGCATTGTAGTAGTAGCAGCAACAACAACAATGACAGTAGTAGTAGTAGTAGCAGCAACAACAATAATGACAGTAGTAGTAGTAGTAGTAGGAGGAGGAGCAGAAGTAGTAGTTGTAGTTGGAGTAGTAGTAGTAGTAGTCTTTGCAGTAACAAAAGTATTAATAGTACTAGTAGTAGCAGGAGTAGTAGCAGTAGTAGTCGAAGTAGTACTAGTAGCAAAAGTAGTACCAGTAGTAGTAGTAGTGGAAACAGTAGAAGCCGTCATAGAAGTAGTGGCAGTATTAGTAGTAGTCGGTGAAGCAGCGGAAGTAATAGTAGAAGTAGCAGTAGTAGGAGCAACTGTAGCAGGAGTGGTAGTACTAGTAGTAGGAGCCATAGTAGTTGCAGTGGTAGTGGCAGTAGTAGTACCCGTTGTAGGAGTCATAGTTGTGGTAGCAACTGTAGTAGTAGCAGTAGTTGTAGATGCAGGAGTAGTAGTAGCAGTAATATTAGCTGTAGTAGCAGTAGTAGTTGTAGTAGTAGGAGTAGTGCTAGTAGTAGAAGTAGTAGTAATAGAAGTTGTAGGAGAAGTAGTTGTTGTAGTATAAGTAGTAGCAGAAGTGCTAGTAGTAGAAGTTGTGGAAGTCATAGTAATTGTGGTAGCAGCAGTAGTAGTAGCAATTATTATTGTTGTAGTAGTAGTAGAAGTAGTAGTAGTAGTAGTAGTAATAATAATAATAATAATAATAATAATAATAATAGTAGTAGTAGTAGGAATAATTGTGGTGCTAGCAATAGTAGTTGTTGTAGTAGTAAGAGTAGTAAATGTCTGAGTAGTAGTAGTAGTTGTGGTAGTAGTTGTAGCAGTTGTAGTAGTAGAAGAAGTTGTAGTAGCAGGGGTAGTAGTAGTTGTTGTAGTAGTAGAAGTAGTAGTAGTTGTTGTAGTAGTTGTAGTAGTAGTAGTTGTTATTGTAGTAGCAATAATAGTTGTAGTAGCGGTTGCAGCAACAACAATAGTAGTAGTAGTAGTAGTAGTAGCAATTGTGGTAGCAGCAGCAGCAACAAAAGTAGTACTACCTGCAGTAGTTGTCATAATAGTTGTTGTCTTTTCAGTTGTAGTTGTAGTCATTATAGCAGTACAAGCAGGAGTGGTAGTTGCATTAGTAGTAGTAGTGATGGCAATAGTAGTAGTTTTTGTATTTGGAGTCGTCGTAGTTGTAGTAGAAGTAGTATAATTGTAGTACTAATAGTAGTAGTATAAGTATTTGTTATAGTAGTAGTTGTTGGAGTAGTAGTAGTAGTGTAGCAGCAATAGCAGTAGTAAAAGTAGTAGTAGTTGTTGTAGTAGTAGCAGCAACAGTAGCAGTAGTACTAGTAGCAGTAGTAGTAGCAGTTGTTGTTGTTGTAGTAGTAGTTGTAGCAGGAGTAGTAGTTGTATTAGCAGTGGCAGTAGTAGTAGCTATAGTAGAAGTAGTAGTTGTAGTAGTAGTAATAGTAGTAGTTGTTGAATTAGTAGTAGTTGAAGCACTAGTTGTTGTGGGTGTAGCAGCAGCAGCAGCAGTAGAATCAATACTAGTTAAAGTTGTAGTAGTAGTGGTATTAGTATTAGCAGGAGTAGTAGAGGTAGCGATAGGATTTGTAGTAGTAGTAGTAGTAGTAATAGTAGTTGTAGTAGTAGTAGGAGTAGTAATAGCAATTGTGGTATTAGTAGTAGTTCGAGTAGCAATACAAGTAGAAGAAGTGGCGGTAGTACTAGTAGTTGTAATAGTAGTAGTAGGAGTTGTAGTTGTAGTTGTAGTAGTAGTGGTAGTAGCTGTAGTAGTAGTTGTTGTAATAGCAATAGTTGTAGTAGCAGTAGTAATAGTATTAGTACATGTGGTGTTAGCAACACTAGCAGTAGTAGTTGTTGTAGTAGTAGTAGTTGTTGTTGTTGTCGTTGTGGCAGTAGCAGCAGTAGTTGTAGTATTAGTAGCAGTAGCAAAAGTAGTGTCATTTGTACTAGTAGTGGTTGTAGTGGAAGCAGTAGTCATAGTAGTGGTAGTGGTAGTAGTAGCAGCAGCAATAGTAGTTGGAGATGTAGTAGTAGTCGTAGTTGTAGTAGCAGCAGCACCAGCTATGGTGTTAGTAGTCATAGTAGTAGTCGTTGTAGTAGTAGTAGTTGCAGCAGCAGCATGGCTAGTTTTAAGAGTTGTACTTTTAGTAGCAGAAGTAGTAGTCGCAAACACAGCAACATCAGTAGTAGTAATATGAGTAGAAGTAACTGCAGCAGCTGTAGCTACTACAGTAGGGGTAACAACTATAGAAGTAGTAGTTGTTCTCGTAGTAGTACTTGTAGGAGAAGTGGTAGGAGGTGTAGTAGCAGTAGCAACAGCAATGATAGTTGTTGTATTAATAGGAGTAGAAGTAGGAGTTGTTGCACTAGCAGAAGTTGTTATAGTAGCAGAAGTAGCAGTAGTAGTATTTGCTACAATAGTAGTAATAGTATTAGAGGTAGCAAAAGTTGGAATATTAGCAATAGTAGTGGTAGTAGTTATAGCAGTAGTAGTAGCAGTAGTAGTAGTAGTTGCAGTAGTACTAGTAGCAAAAGTAGTACCAATAGTACAAGTAGTCGTAATAGTAGAAGCAGTCGTAGAAATAGTGGTAGTATTAGTAATAGCAGCAATAGTAGTAGTAGGTAAAGTAGTAGATATAGTAGTAGAAGAAGAAGCAACAGCAACAACAATAGCAGCAGCAACAACAGCAGCAGCAGCAGCAGCAGCAGTAGTTGTTGTAGCTGTAGTAGTTGTAGTAGCAGTGGCAGTAGTAGTATCCGTAGTAGAAGTCGTAGGTGTAGCAGCAGCAATAGTAGTAGCAGTAATATTAGCAGTTATAGTAGTAGTAGTGCTAGTAGTAGTAGTAGTTGCAGTAGTAGTAGTAGTGCTAGTAGTAGTAGTAGCATTAGTAGTAGTAGAAGTGCTAGTAATAGTAGCAGAACCAGCACAAGTTGTAGCATAAGTTGTAGCAGTAGTGCTAGTAGTAGAAGTAGTAGAAGTCGTTGTAATTGCAGTAGCAGCAATAGTAGTAGCAATAGTAGTAGCAATAGTTGTAGTAGTAGTAGTAGCAGTAGCAACAATTGCTGTAGCAGCTGCAGTAGCATTTGTTGTAGCGAAAGTAGTAGTGGTACGAGTGGTAGTAGTTGTAGCTATAGTAGTAGTAGTAGCTGCAGTAGCAGCATTAGTAGCAATAGCAGTAGTATTAGTAGAAGTAGTACTAGTAGTAGTAGTAGCCACAGCAGCAACAGTTGTAGTAGCAGCAATAGTAGTAGTAGCAGCTGTTGTTGTTGTAGTTTTCGTATTAGCAAAAGTAGAAGGAATAGTACTAACAGCAGCAATAGTAGTAGTAGTTGTAGTAGTAGTAGCAGCTGTAGCAGGATTAGTAGCAGCAGCAGTAGTAGCAGCAGCAATAGCAACAGAGACAGCTACAGCTGGAGTGGTAGTAGCAGCGGTAGCAGTAGGTGTACTACTAGTAGTAGTACTAGTAGTAGTACTAGTAGTACTTATAGAAGTAGTAGTAAAAGGAGTTGTAGTAGTAGGAGAGTAGTAGTAAAAGGAGTTGTAGTAGTAATAATAGTAGTAATAGGTTTAGTAGTAGTAGTAGTAGTAATAGCTGTAGTAGGAGCAGCAGTAGCAGTTGGAGTATTAGTAGTAGTAGTACTTATAGTAGCAGTAGTAGCCGCAAAAAGGGTTGTAGTAGTTGTACCAACAGAAGTAGTAATAGTCATAGTAATAGTAGTATTAGTAGTGGTAGTAGTATAGTTGTAGTCGCACCAGTGGAAGCAGTAGCAGCAGTAGAAAAAGTATGACTAGTTGTTATTGTAGTAGTAGTAGTATTAGTATTAGTAGTAGTAGTCGGAGTAGCAGTAGCAGTAGCAGCAGCCAGAGCAGCAGCAGTAGAGGCAACAGTAGTAATAGTAGTAGTAATAGTACTTATAATAGTAGTTGGAGCTGGAGTTGAAGTAGTTGTCGTAGTAGTTGGAGTAGTAGTAGTAGTAGTACTAGTAGAAGCAACAAATGCAATAGTAGTTGCAGAATTAGTCTTAGTGGTTATAGCAGTAGTGGTAATAGTAGCAAAAGTAATACCAGAAGTAGTAGTAGTAGCAGTAGCAGTAGGAAATGTACTAGTACTAGCAATGGTAATAGCAACAGTAGGAGCAGTAGTAGCAAAACTAGTATCAGTACTACTAGTAGTGGTAGTAGTAGAAGCAGTAGTCATAGTAGTGGTAGTGTTCGTAGTAGCAGTTGTAGTAGTAGTGGGAACTATAGTAGCAGTCGTAGTAGTAGCAGTAGCACTGGCTGTAGTATTAGTAGTCGTGCTAGTAGTTGTTGTAGTAGTTGCAGAAATAGTAGCATAATTTGTAGTAAAAGTTGTAGTTGTAGTAGCAACAGTAGTATTAGCAAACGCAGCAACAGCAGTAGCGGTAATAGTAGTAGAAGTAGTAGCAGCAATAGTAGCAACAGCAGTAGAAGTTGCAGTTGTAGAAGTAGTAGTAGTTGGAGTAGTAGTTATAGGAGAACTAGTAAGAGTTGCAGTAGTAGTAGCAACTGCTGTGATAGTTGTAGTATTAGTAGGAGCTGAAGAAGGAGTTGCTGCACTAGTTGTAGTAGTTAGAGTAGGAGAAGTAACAGTAGCAATATTTATCGCAATAGCAGCAATAGTATTAGCGCTAGAAGAAGTAGCAGCAGCATATGTAGTAGTGGTAGTAGTTGTAGTAGTGGTAGTAGTCGCAGTAGTACTAGTACCATAAGTAGCACCAGTAGTACTAGTAGTGGCAATGGTAGAAGTAGTTGGCAAAGTAGTAGCAGTATTATTAGTAGCAGCAGTAGTAGTAGGTGAAGCAGTAGAAGTAGTAGTAGTAGTAGCAGCAGCAGCAGTAGTAGTTGTAGTAGCCATAGTAGTTGTAGTAGTAGTCGTAATAATAGTATCCGTAGTAGAAGTCGTAGTTGTTGTAGCAGTAGTAGTAGTAGCATCAGTGGTAGCAGAAGTTGTAGTAGCATTAATAATATTAGTAGTTGTAGCAGTAGTAGTTGCAGTAGTAATAGTAGTGCTAGTAGTAGTAGTAGATGTACTAGTAATAGAAGTAGCAGAAGCAGCACCAGTTGTAGTATAAGTTGTAGCAGTAGTGCTAGTAGTAGAAGTAGTAGAAGCCGTAGAAGTTGTAGTAGCAGCAATAGTAGTAGCAATAGTTGTAGTAGTATGAGGAGTAGTTGTAGTAGCAGTAGCAGCAACAGCTGCAACTGCAGTAGTAGTTGTAGTTATAGCAATAGTAGTAGTTGTACGAGTGGTAGTAGTTGTAGCTGTATTCATAGTGGTAGCTACAGTAGCAGTAGTAGTTGTAGCAATAGTAGTAGTAGTAGGAACAACAACAGTAGTAGCAGTAGTAGCAGCAGAAGTAGTACTATTAGTAGTAGTAGCCGCAGTAGCAACAGTGGTAGTAGCAGCAACAATAGTGGTAGTTGCAACAGTAGTAGTAGCAGTAGTCGTATTGGCAGAAGTAAGAGTGGTACTAGCTGCAGCAACAGTAGTAGTAGTTGTAGTAGTAGTAGCAATTGCAGTAGGATTAGTAGTTGGAGTAGCAGTAGTAGCAATAGTAGAAACAATGATAGTAGTAGCAGCAGCAATAGTTGTAGCAGCAACAGCAGCTGTACTACTAGTAGTAGTACTACTAGTCGTAGTAGTATTAGTTATAGAAGTAGCAGTAATAGGAGTTATAGTAGTAGGAGTAGTAGTACCAGTAGTAGTAGTAGTAATAGTAGTAGTAGGTTTAGTAGTACTAGTACTAGTAGTAGTAGCAATAGTACGAGTAGCAGTAGTAGTTGGGAGTATTACTAGTTGTAGTAGTATTTGTAGTAGCAGTAGTAGAAGCAGAAGGGGTAGTAGTAGTTGTAACAATAGAAGTAGTAATAGTCATAGTAATATTAGCTTAGTTGTGGTTGTAATGTAGTGGTAGTCACAGCAGCAGAAGCAAGAGCAAGAGTAATAGAAGTATAAGTAGTAGTAGTTGTAGGAGTAGCAGTAGCAGCAGCCGGAGTAGTTGTAGCAGCAGCAACAGTAGTAGTAGAAGTAGTAGTAGTAATAGTAGTTGCAGTAGGAGTTGTAGTAGATATAGTAGTGTTGAAGTAGTGGTAGTAATAGTACTAGTAGATGCCACAGTTGCAACAGTAGTAGCGAAATTAGTCTTAGTGGTTATAGCAGTAGTAGTATTAGTTGCATAAGTAGTACCAGAAATAGTAGTAGCAGCAATAATAGTAGCGTAAATAGCAGTACAAGCAGTAGTAAGCGCAATAGTAGGAGTAGTAGTAGTCGTAGAAATAGTAGTAGTAGTAGTTGTAGCAGTAGTCGTAGCAATATTTTTAACAGTAGTAGTACTAGCGGTAGTAGCAATAGAAGCAATAGTTGTTGTAGTAATAGAAGTAGTAATAGTAGTAGTAGCAATAGAAGTAGAAGTCGCAGCAGCTGTAGCAGCCCTAGTATTAGAAGTAGTATTAGCAATAATAGCAGCATAAGAAGTAGTAGCTGCTTAGTAGAAGTAGTAGTAGAAGGCGTCGGAGCAGTAGTACTACTAGTAGTAGTAGTAGTACTGCTAGTAGTAGTAATAGTAGTACTACTACTAGTGGTAGTAGTGGAGGAAGTAGTTGTAGTAGAAGCCGTGGTAGTAGTAGTAGGAGAAGAAGTAGGAGTAGTTGTAGCACCAGCAACAACAGCAATAGTAGTAGTAGTAGTAGTAGTAGTAGTAGTAGTAGTAGTAGTAGCAGCAGCTGGAGCAATAGCAGCAATAGTAGCAGAAGTAGTCATAATAGTAGTACTAGTAGTAGTAGCAGAATTCACAATAGTAGTAGCAGTAGTAGAAGTAGTAGTAGTTGTTGTTGTAGTTGTAGTAGTAGTAGTAGTAGCATTAGTGGTAGCAGCAGTAGTTGTTGCAGAAGTGGTAGCAATAGTACTAGTAGTAGTCGTAGTAGAAGCAGTAGTAGAAATAGTAGTAGCAGTGGTAGTAGTAGGTGTGGTAAGAGCAGTAGTTGTAGTGGTTGCAGCAATAACAGCAGCAGCAGTAGTAGCAGCAGTAATAGTAGTAGCAGTAGCAATACGAGTAGTCTAAGTAGGAGCAATAGCAGTTATAGGTGCATTGGTAATAGTACTAGTAGTAGTAGCAGAATTTGTACTAGTAGATGTAGTAGCAGTAGCTACAATTGTAGTAGCAGAAGCAATAGTAGTTGTAGCAGTAGTAGCCACGATAGTAGTAGTAGCAATAGTAGTAGTAGTAGCCGTAGCAGTAGTAGTAGCCGCGGTAATTATAGAAGTAGTAGTTGTAGTATCTGTAGTACTAGTCGCTACCATTGTAGAAGTAGTAGGCGCATCAGCAGTAGTAGCTGTAGCATTAGTGGCGATAGTAGTATTACTAGCAATAGTTGTGGCCGCAATAGCAGTAGTAGTAGTATTAGTAGTCGTAGTAGTAGTAGCAGCAGTAATAGTGGAAGCAATAGTAGCTGGAATAGTAGGAGTTGTAGTAGTATCAGTAGTAGCAATAGTAGTAGTAGTAGTAATATTAGTAGTAGCAGTACTAATTGTGGTCGAATTAATAGCAACAGTAGCAGCAGTAGTGGTTGCAGTAGCAGAAGTAGTAGCGATAGTACTAGTAGTTGTTGTGGTAGAATCAGTTGCTATAGTGGCAAAAGAAGTAATAGTAATTGAAGCAATTATTTTAGCAGTAGTAGTAATAGCAGAAGCAATAGTTGGATAAGCAGCAGCAGTAGTAGTTGTTGTTGTTATAAGAGAAGTAGTGGTAGTAGTGGTAGTTGTAGTAGTAGTAGTTGTTGTTGCAATAGTAGTACTAGTAGTAGCAAAAGGAGTAACAATAGTAGTAGTAGTAGTAGTATTAGTAGTAGCGGTAGCAGTAGAAGCAATAGTAGCAACAGTACTATTAGTAGCAGTAGAAATAGTGCTAGTAGTAAGAGTAGCAGCAGTGGTAGTAGCGCAGCAGCGGTAGTAGTAAAAGTAGTACTAATAATAGTAGTAGTTGAAGTAGTAGTAGTAGTAGTAGTAGTAGTAGTAGTAGTAGTAGTAGTAGTAGTAGTGTAGCAGTAGTGATACGAGTAGTAGTATTAATAGAGGTCGACGGACTAGTAGTTGGAGTGGTAGTATTAGCAGTAGTAGCATCGGCAAAAGTAGTAGTAGCAGAAGAAGTGACAGCGATAGCAGTAGCTGTACTACTAGTAGTAGTAGTACAGCTTGTAGTAGTAGTAGTTGTAGAAGTAGTAGTAAGAGATGTAGTTGTAGTAGGAGATGTAGTAGCAGTAGTAGTTATAGTAGTAGTAGGTGTAGTAGTTATAGTAGTAGTAGTAATAACTGTAGTAGATGAGGAGTAGTAGTAGGAGCATTATTAACTGTAGTAGTTTTTGTAGTAGCCGTAGTCAAAGCAGAAGTAATAGTAGTTATTTTAGCAGTAGAAGTAAGAATAGCAGTAGTAATTGTAGTATTAGTAGTGGTAGTGGAATAGTAGTAGTAGCAGCAGCAAAAGTAGTAGTAGTAGTTAGATGCAGCGACAGTAGTAGTAGAAATATTATTAGGAGTAGAAGCAGTAGCAATAGTGGGAGTAACAATAACAGTTAAAGTAGTTGCAGTAGTAGCAGTAGAAGTAGTCGTAGTGGTTGTAGCATTAGTAGTAATAGTAGTAGAAGTTGTACTAGTAGAAGCAGAAGCAGCAGCCGTAGTAGTCGCTATAGTGGCAATCGTAGTAGCAGTAGTAGCAACAACAACGATAGTAGTTGTTGTTGTAGTAGTAGTAGTAGTGTCAGTAGCAACAGTAGTCGCAGTAGTCATAGAAATAGTTGTTGCAATGGTAGTAGTAATTGTTGTAGTAGCAACAGTAATTGAAGTAGTAATTGTTGTAGTAGCAATAGAAGTAGCTGTTAAAGCAGTTGCAGCAATTGAAGTTGCAGTAGCAGTAGTATTAGTAGTTATATCAATAATAGCAAAAGTAGAAACAGAAATAACAGTAATAGTAGTGGTAGCAGTAGAAGGAGTTGCAACAATAGTACTAGTAGTATTATGAGTACTAGTACTAATAGTAGTAGTAGTACTCATATTAGTAGTAGTAAAAGTTGTAATTATAGTAGTAGCAATAGTTCTAATAGTAGGAAAAGAAGTAGGAGTAGTAGCAGTAGTACCACGACAGTAGTAGTAATAGTAGTAGTCGTAGCAGTAGTAGTAGTAGTATGGTAGCCATAGAAGTAGTAGTTGCTCCAGTAGTATCAGGAGTAGCAATAATAGTTGCAGTAGCAGCATCAGTAGCAGAATTTGCAGTCGGAGAAGTAGGAGTAGTAGTAGTTGTGGTAGTACCAACTGTAGTCAGAGTGGCAACAGTACTAGTAGTTGTAGAAGTGGTAGTAGTAGCACTAGTAGTAGTAGTAGTACTAGTGTAGGTAGTAGCAATAGCGCTAGTAGTAGTAGCAGTAGTGGAAGTATTTATAGTAGTAGTATTAGTAAAAGTAGTAGTAATAGTAGCAGTAGTTGGAGTAGTAGCAGTAGTAGTAGCAGTAGTGGTAGCAATAGTGGGAGTAGTAGTAGTAGAAGTAGCAGTAGTAGTAGTACCATAAGTAGTAGTAGTAGTAGCAGCAGCAGTAGTAGTTGAAGTTGGTGCAGTAGTAGTAAAAGTAATAGTAGTAGCAATAGTAGTAGTTGTAGTAGTGGTAGCCATAGTAGCAATAGTATCAATAGTTGTAGTAGTAATAGTAGTAGTAGCAATAGTAATGGTAGTAGTAGTAGTAGCAATAGCAGCAGTAGTAGTGGGAGTAGTAGTTGCAGTAGGAGTAGCAATAGTGGTACTAGTAGTAGTAGCCGCTGTAGTAATAGCAGTTGTAGAAGTAGCAATAGAAATTGTAATAGTAGTAGTAGTTTTAGTAGCAACAGTAGTAGTAGTAATAGTACAAGTAGTTTTACCACTAGTAGTAGTAGTAGTAGTAGTAGTAGCAGCAGGAGCAACATCAGTAGTAGTAGTAGTAGTAGTCGTAGTAGTAGTAGCCGTTGTTGTTGTAGTAGTAGAAGTAACAGTAGTAGTAACAGTAGTAGCAGTAGTATTAACAAGAATAACAGCATCTGGAGTAGAAGTGGTAGTAGTAGGAGTAGTAGTCGTAGCAAAAGTAGTAGTAGTAGTGAGAGCAACAGCAGCCGTAGTAGTAGGAGCAGCCGCTATAGCAGTAGTAGCAATAGCAGTAGCAATTGCAACAGTAGTAATAGTGGTATTTGTAGCAGTAGTAGTAGCAGTAGTAGTATTAATAGTGGTTGCAGTAGTAGTAGTAGCAGCAGTAGGAGAAGCTATAGCTGTAGTAGTAGCAGTAGTAGGAGTAGCGGTAGCAGTAGTAGTAGCAGTAGTTGAAGAAGTAGTAATAATAGTAGTAGTAGCAGTTGGAGTAGTAGCAGTTGTAGTAACAGCAGCAGCAGCTATAGTAGTTGTTGTAGCAGGGGTTGTAGTAGAAGTGGCAGGAGGAGTAGTAGTGGTGGTGGTGGTGGTGGTGGTAGTAGTAGTAGTAGTAGTAGTAGCAGTAGTAGCCGCAACAGTAGTAGTAGTAGCAATAGTAGTAGGTGTAGTAGTTGTATTAGTCGTTGTAGCAGTAGTAGTAGTTGTGGTAGTAGCAGTAGTAGCTATAGTAGTTGTTATTGCAGCAGTAGCTATGGTAGTAGTAGCGATAAGAGTAGTAGTTGTAGAAGCTGTAGTTGTAATAGCAGTAGTAGTTTTCTTATAGTAGTGTTAGTAATTGTAGAACTAGTATTAGTAGAAGTGGAAGGAGTAGTAATATTAGTTGCAGTAGCAGCAGCAACAAACGTAGTAGTAGTGGTAGTAGTAGTAATAGTAGTAGTATTAGTAGTAGTAGTTGTTGTTATTGTAGTAGTAGTAGTAGTAGCAGTAGCAGTAGCAGTAATAGGAGGAGGAGTAGTAGTAGCAGTAGTAGAAGTAGTAGCAGTAGTAGTTACAGTAGGTGTAGTTGTAGCATGAGGAGTTGAAGTAGGAATAGTAGTAGCAGTAGTTCTTGTTGTTGGTGTAGTGGTAGTTTGAGTTCTTGTAGTAGTAGGAGTAGTAGTTGTTGTTGTTGTAGCAGTAGTAGTTGTTCATCACAGCAGCAGTTGTAGTGGTAGTAGCAGTAATCGTACTATTGGTAATACTAGAAGTAGTAGTGGTAGTAGAAGCACAGTAGTAATAGTCGTAGTAGTAGTAGTAGCAGTTGTTGTAGCCGTAGTAGTAGTACCATTCGTATTAGTTGTGGTAGTAGAAGCACAGTAGTAGTAGTCGCAGTAGTAGTAGTAGCAGTTGTTGTAGCCGTAGTAGTAGTACCATCCGTATTAGTTGTGGTAGTTGAAGCAGCAGCAGTAGTAGTCGCAGTAGTAGTAGTAGTAGTTGTAGTTGTAGGAGCAGTCGTAGTAGAAGCAGCAGTAGCTGTTGTGGCTTTAGCACTCAAAGTAGCAGAAGTTGTTGTAGTAGTAGTAGCAGTTTTTGTGGTAGGAGTCATAGTAGAAGTAGTAGTAGGAGTAGTAGTGGTGGTAGTTGTAGTAGTAGTAGTAGTAGTAGTAGAAGTAGTAGCCACAGTAATAGTAGGTGTAGTTCTTGCAAAAGTATTAGGAGTAGTAGTTGTGGTAGTACTAGTAGGAGGCATTGGAGTAGCAACAGGAGTAGTAGTTGTGGTAGTAGTAGCAGTTGCAGTAGTAGAAGCAGTCGTAGTAGGAATAGGAGTAGTAGTTGTAGAAGTAGTAGTAGTAATAGTTGCAGTAATAGTGTTATATAGTATTAGTAGTAGTAGTTATAGTAGTTGTTGCAGGAGTTGCAGCAGTAGTAATAATAGTAGTATTAGTAGTAGTGGTAGTAGTTGTAGTAGTAGTGGTAGTAGTAGTCGAAGGAGTAGTAATATTAGTAGTAATATTAGTAGCAATAGCAGTAGCGGAAGTTGTAGTAGTGGTGGTAGTAGTAGTAGTAGTTGAAGGATTTGGAGTAGTAGCAGTAGTAGTAGTAGTTGTTGTAGGAGTTGTGGTAGAAGGAGTACTTGTAGTAGCATGAGTAGTAATAGTAGTAACAGTAGCTGTTGCAAAAGTAGTGGTAGGAGTCGCAGCAGTAGCAGCAGTAGCAATAGTTATAAGTGTAGTAGTTGCAGTTGCAGTTGTAGTTGTAGTAGTAGGAATAGGAGTAGCAGTAGGAGTAGTAGTACTAGTAGTTGTAGTAGTAGTAGTTCTAGTAATAGTAGTATTAGTAGTTGTAGTTGTAGTAGTGGTGGTGGTAGTAGTGGCTGCAGCAGTAGTGGTAGTGATAGTTGTAGTTATAGAAGTAGCAGTTGTAGTAGTAGTAGTTGTATTGTTATGGCAGCATTAGTTGTAGTAGTAGTAGTAAATAGTAGTTACAGCAGTAGCAGCAGTAGTAGTAATAGTAGTATTAGTAGTAGTAGTAGTAGTCGTAGAAGTATAAGTAGGGGTAGTAGTAGTAGTGTTGTAGTAGTACCAATAGTAGTAGGTGTGGCAGTTCTAGTAGTAATAGTTGTTGTTGTTGTAGTTGTAGCGATAGTAGGAGGAGTAGTAGTTGTAATAGTTGTAGTTGTAGTGGCAATAGTTGTATGAGTAGTTGTAGTAGTAGTAGTTGCAGCAGTAGCAGCAGTAGTAGTTGCAATAAGAGTAGTAGTTGTTGAAGCAGTAGTAGTTGTTGTATTATTAGTGTTATAATAGTACTAGTAGCTGTAGTAGTAGTAGTAGTAGTTGTACTATTAGTGGTGATAGTAATAGTTCCAAAAGTAGTATTAGTAGTAGTTGCAAGAGTGGTAATATTTGAAGCAACAGCAGTAGCATAAGTTGTAGTAGTAGCAGTAATAGTTGTAGTAGTAGTAGTTGTTGGTGTTGTTGTAGTTGGAGTAGGGAGGGCTGGAGTATTAATAGCAGAAGGAGTTGGAATCAGAGTAGTAGTAGCAGAAGTAGTAGCTATAGAAGTTATTGAAGTTGGAGTACTTGTAGTAGTGGGAGTAGTAGTAGTATAAGTAGTAGTAGCAGTAGTAGCGGTAGTAGTAGTGAAAGTAGTTGTAGTCATTATAGCAATAGTAGTAATGATGGTAGTAGCGGTTGAGGTAACAACAGTAGTAGCAAATGTAGTCATTTTAGTAGTAGTTGCAGTAGTGTTAGCAGTTGTAGTGGCACAAGTAGTAGTTGTAGCTATAATACTAGCAGTAGTAGCAGTAGTGGTAGCAGTAGTAGCAGTAGTTGTAGCAGTAGTAGCAGTCATAGTAGTAGTAGTAGTAGAAGTAGTGGTAGTAGTAGTAGCAGTAGTAATAGCTGTAGTAGTAGCAATTGAAGCAGTAATAGTAGTTGGAGTAGAAGCAGTAGTAGCAGCAGTAGGAGCAGTAGTTGTAGTAGTTGTGGTAGAAGTAGTAGTAGCAGTAGTAGTTGTAGCGGTAGAAGTGGTAGTAGCAGTTGTATTCGCCATAATGCTAGTAGTAGTTGTAATTGAAGCATTATTAGTTATAGCAGAAGTAGTAACTATAGTACTACTAGTAGTTGTAGTTGAAGCAGTAGTAGTTGTAGTAGCCAAAGTAGAAGTAGCAATAGTAGTAATAGTAGGAGAAGTGTTAATTGCAGTAGTAGTAATGGTAGCTGTAGCAGCAGTCATAGTAGAAGTGGCAGTTTTTGTAATAGTAGTAGTTGTATTATCAACTAGAGTAGTAGTGCAGTCGCAGCCGTAGTCGTAATAGTTGTAGCAGTAGTCACAATAGTAGTAGTAGTAGTTGTTGTGGCAAAAGTAGCAGTAGTGGAAGCACTAGTCATAGAAGCAGAAGTGGTGGCAGTGGTACAAGTGGTAGTCATAGTAGAAGCAGTAGTAGTAGCCATAGTGGTGGTACTTGTAGGAGTTTTATGGGCAATACAGGTAGTAGTAGCAACAACAACAACCATAGAAGCAGCCGTAGTAGTAGCAATAGTAGTATTAGTAGTAGTACGAGTAGTAGTAGTAGTACTAGGAGCAGTAGTCGTTAAAATAGTTGTAGTGGTAGCATTACTATCAGTAGAAGTAGTAGTAGTTGTTGAAGTCATAGTAGCTAAAGAAGAAGTAGCAGTAGTAGCAGTCGCAATAGTAGTAGTAGTGGTATGTGTAGCAGTAGTAGTAGCAGCTGTAGTTGTAGTAATAGTGACAGCAGCAGTAGTAATAGATGAACTGGCAGTAGTTGTAGTAGTAGACATAGTGGTAGCGGTAGCAGAAGTAGTAGTAGCAGTAGCAGCAGCAGTAGTAATAGTAGAAGTAGGAGAAGTAGTCGTAGCAGTAATAGTAATAGCACCAATAGTACTTGTAATATTGATAGTATTAGCAGCAGTAGTATCTATAGTAGTAGTTGTAGCAATGTTAGTAGTAGCAAGAGTAATAGTAGCAGTAGTATCTATAGTAGTAGTAGTTATAGCAGTGTTAGTAGTAGTAGAAGTAGTAGTAGTAGCAACAGCAGTTGTACTAGTAGTAGTAGCAGCAGCAGCAGGAGCAACATCAGCAGAAGTAGTAGTAGTAGTAGTAGTAGTAGTTGTTGTTGTTGTAGTAGTAGAAGAAACAGTAGAAGTAGTAGTAGGAGAAGTAGCAGCAATAGTAGCAGTAGTATTAATAGGAACAATAGCATCCGGAGTAGAAGTTGTAGTAGTAGGAGTATTAGGAGCAGCAGAAGTAGTAGTAGTAGGAGCAGCAGCAGTAGGAGCAGCCGCTATAGCAGTAGTAGCAATAGTAGTAGCAATTGCAGCAGTAGTAGTAGTGGTAGTTATAGCAGCAACAGCTGTAGCAGTACTAGCTATAGTGGTTCCAGTAGTTGTAGCAGTAGCAGTAGGGGTAGCAGTAGGAGTAGTAGTAGCAGTAGTAGTAGGAATAGCGGTAGAAGTGGTAGTAGCAGTAGCAGTAGTTGTAGTAATAGCAATAAAAGAAGTTGTAGCAGCAGTAATAACAATAGTAGTAGTAGTAGTAGTAGTAGTTGTAGTAGCAGCAGCACTAGCTGTAGTCGTTGTTGTAGTAGGCGTTGTAGTAGAAGTGCCAGTAGGAGTAGTAGTGGTCGTTGTTGTTGTAGTAGTAGTGGTAGTAGCCGCAGCAGTAGTTGTAGTAGCTATAGTACGAGGTGTAGCAGTTGTAGTAGTTGTTGTTGTTGTTGTAGTTGGAGTAGCAGTAGTAGTAGGAGTAGTAGTGCTATAATTGGAGGAGGAAGAGGAGGAGTAGGGGCAGTAGTTGTAGAAGTAGCAGCAGTAGTAGTTGTAGTAATACTAGTAGCAAACGGAGTTGGGAGTAGGAATAGTAGTGGGAGCAGCAGTTGTTGTTGTGGTAGTGATAGTTGGAGTACTTGTAGTTATAGGAGCAGTAGTAGTTGTTGTAGCCGAAGTAGTTATTGTCGTCGCAACAGTAATAGTAGTTGTAGCAGCAGTAATCGTAGTATTGGTTATACTAGACAAAGTAGTGGTTGTAGTAATATTTCTAGCTGTAGTTGTGGCAATAGTAGTAGCAGTAGCATCCGTAGTAGTTGTGGAAGTAGAAGCAGTAGCAATAGTAGTTGCAGTAGTAGAAGTAGCAGTAGTTGTAGTATTAGTAGCAGTTGTAGTAGAAGCGACAGTAGATATAGTGGCTTTAACACTCAACGTAGTAAAAGTTGTTGTAATAGGAGTCATAGTAGTAGTAGTAGAAGTAGTATTAGTAGTGAAAATAGTAGTAGTAGAAATAGTGGTAGGTGTAGTTGTAGCAATAGTAGTAGGTGTAGTTGTTATAGTAGTAGTAGTAGGTGGACTAGTAGTAGCAGCGGGATTAGTAGTTGTGGTAGAAGTAGCAGTTGCAATAGTAGCAGCAGTCATAGTAGCAATAGGAGTAGTAGTTGTAGAGGTAGTAGCAGTAATAGTGTTATAGTAGTATTCGTAGTAGTAGAAGTAGTAGTAGTAGTTGTAGTAGTTGCAGCAGTAGTAATAATAGTAGTATTAGTAGTAGTGGTAGTAGTCATAGTAGTAGTATTAGTGGTTGTTGAAGGAGTAGTAATATTAGTAGCAATAGCAATAGCGGTAGTAGTAGTAGTAGTATTAGTAGAGGGATTTGGAGTAGGAATAGTAGTAGCAGTAGTAGTTGTTGTAGGAGTTGCGGTAGAAGGAGTACTTGTAGTAGCATGACTAGTAATTGTAATAGCAGTAGCTGTAGCAGTAGTAGTGGTAGTAGGAGTCAGAGCAGCAGTAGTAGTAGCAATAGTTGTAGGGGTAGTAGTTGCAATAGCAGTTGTAGTTATAGTAGTAGGAGTAGCAGTAGCAGTAGGAGTAGTAGTTCTATTAGTAGTAGTTGTTGTAGCAATAGTAGTATTTGTAGTTGTAGTAGTAGTAGTTCTTGTAGTAGTGGTTGCAGCAGTAGCAGCAGCAGTAGTAGCAAAAGAAGTAGTAGTTAGAGAAGTAGTAGTTGTAGTAGTAGTATTGTTATGGCAGTATTAGTTGTAGTTCTACTAGTAGTAGTAGTAGTAGTAGTAGTAGTAGTTACAGTAGTATGAGTAGTAGTAGTAATAGTAGTATTAGTAGTAGTAGTAGTTACAATAGTATAAACAACAGTAGTAATAGTAGTATTAGTAGTAGTAGTAGTCGTAGAAGTATAAGTAGGAGGAGTAGTAGTAGTAGTAGTAGTGTAGTAGTAGTAGTAGCAGTAGGTGTAGTAGTTGTAGTAGTAGTAGTTGCTGTGGTCGTAGGAGTAGCGGTAGCAGAAGGAGTAGTAGTTGTAGTAGTTGTTGTTGTAGTGGCAATAGATGTGTGAGTAGTTGTAGTAGTAGTAGTAGTAGTAGCAGTAGTAGTAGTAGTAGTTGCAATAAGAGTAGTAGTTGCTGAAGCAATTATAGTAGCTGTTGTATTATTAGTGTTATGGTAGTACTAGTAGCAGTAGTAGTAGGAGTAGCAGTAGTAGTAGCAGTAGCAGTATTAGAAGTAGTAATAGTAGTTGCAGTAGCAGCAGCAGTAGTAGTAATTATACTATTAGTGGTAATAGTAGTAGTTGCAGAAGTAGTATTAGTAGTAGCAGCAAGAGTAGTAATATTTGAAGCAACACCAGCAGTAGAAGTAGTAGTAGTAGCAGTAGTAGTGGTGGTAGTAGTAGTTGTTGTTGTTGTTGTAGTTGGTGTAGGGAGATTTGGAATAGTAATAATAGAAGGAGATCGAATAGGAGTAGGAATAGTAGAAGTAGTAGTTGTAGGAGTTGTTGAAGTAGGAGTACCTTTAGTAGTAGGAGTAGTAGTAGTCGAAGTAGTAGTAGTAGTAGTAGCGGTAGTATTAGCGAAAGTTGTTGTAGTCATTGTAGCAATAGTAGTACTGGTAGTAGTAGAAGTTGTGGTAGCAACAGTAGTAGCAAAAGTAGTCATTATAGAAGTACTCGTAGCAATAGTGGTAGCAGTTGTAGTGGCACAAGTAGTAGCTGTAGCTATAATAATAACAGTAGTAGCAGTAGTGGTAGCAGCAGTAGCAGTCGTAGTAGTAGTAATAGTGGTAGTAGTAGCAGTAACAGTAGTAGTAGTAGGAGTAGTAGTAGCAGCAGTAGTAGCAGTTGAAGCAGTAATAGTAGTAGCAGTAGCGGTAATAGTTGGACTAGAAGCAATAGTTGCAGTAGTAGTAGAAGCAATTGTAGCAGTTGTGGTAGAAGTAGTAGTAGCAGTAGTAGTTGTAGTGGCAGTAGAAGCAGTTGCTGTAGCAGTAGAAGTGGTAGTGTCAGTTGTATTTGCTGTAATGCTAGTAGCAATTGTAATAGATGCATTATTAGTAGTAGCTGAAGTAGTAACTATAGTACTGGTAGTAGTAGTAGTTCAAGCTATAGTAGTCTAGTAGCCAAAGTAGAAGTAGGAATCGTAGTGGTAGTAGTAGAAGTGTTAATTGCAGTAGTAGTAGTCGCAGTAGCTATAGTGGCAGTTGTAGTAGAAGTTGCAGTTTTGTAGCAGTAGTAGTAGTGTCAACCACAGTAGTAGTTGCAGTAAGAGCCGTAGTCGTGATAATTGTAGCAGTAGTCACAATAGTAGTACTAGCTGTTGTAGTAGCAAAAGTTGTAGTAGTGGAAGCAGTAGTTGTAGAAGCAGAAGTGATAGCAGTAGAACAAGTGGTAGTCATAGTAGAAGTAGTAGTAGTAGTAGCAGCAGTAGTAGTAGCCATAGTAGTGGTGCTTGTAGGAGTTTTAGGGGTAGTACAGGTAGCAGCAGCCGCAGCAGCAACAGCAGTAGCAGTAGCCACTGCAGCAACAATAGTAGTATTAGTAGTAGTACGAGTAGTTGTACGAGTAGTAGTAGTAGTATGAGCAGTAGAAGTAAAAATAGTAGTAGTCATAGCATTAGTATTAGTAGAAGTAGTAGAAGCAGCAACAGTTGTAGTAGCCAAAGCAGCAGCAGTAGTAGTAGTAGAAGTCACAATAGTAGTAGTAGTAGCAGCAGTAATTGTAGTAGTTGTGGCAGCAGCAGTAGTAATAGAAGAGCTGGTAGTAGTTGTAGTAGTAGACATAGTGGCAGCGGTAGCAGAAGTAGTAGTTGCAGCAGCAGCTGCTGCAGTAGTAATAGAAGTAGGAGAAGGTGTCCTAGCAGTAATAGTAGTTGTAGCAGTAGTACTTGTAGTAGTGGTAGTAGCAGTAACTGCAGTATCTATAGTAGTAGCAGTAATAATAGTGGTAGTAGCCGCAGCAGCAGTTGTAGTAGTAGCAATAGTAGTAGTAGTGGTGGCTGTAGTAGCAATGGTTGTAGTAGTAGAAGTAGTAATAGTAGAAGTAGCTGTTGTAATAACGGTAGTTGTAGTGGTAGTAGTAGTAGATGTAGTAGCAACAGGAGCAACAACAGTAGTAGTAGTACTAGCAATAGTAGTTATTGTTCTAGTAGTACAAATAACAGTAGTAACAGTTGTCGGAGAAGTAGCAACAGCAGTAGTAATAGTATTAGCAACAACAATATAAGTCATAGTATTAGTGGTAGTAGTAGTAGTTGTTGTAATAGTAATAGTAATAGCTGCCGCAGCAGCAGTAGTTGTAGGAGTTGACGTAGAAGTAGTAGTTGCAGTAGTAGTGGCAATAGCAATAGCAGAAGTAGTTGTTGTTATAGCAGCAATAGTTGCAGGAGCAATAGCAGTCGTGGTAGCAGTAGTAGTAGTAGTAGTAGCAGTAGTGCTAGAAGTAGTTGTTGTAGCCGTAGCAGTAGTAGTAGCAGTAGTAGAAGTAGTAGTGGCAATAGCAGCAGCAGTAGTTATTGTAGTAGCAGTAATAGTAGCTGTAGTCATTGTAGTATCATTATTTGTAGCCGTAGCAATAGTAGTTATGGTAGTTGCTGCAGTAGCTCCATTAGTGGCGCTAGCAGTATTACTAGGAGTTGTTGTAGCCGCAGTAGCAGCAGTAACTGTAGTAATTGTAGTAGAAGTAGTTGTTGTAGTAGTGGCAGTGGTAACTGTAGTAGCAAGAGCAGCAGCAGCAGCAGCAGCAGGAGTAGTAGTAGTAGTAGTAGTAGTAGTAGTAGTAGTAGTAGTAGTAGTAGTAGTAGCAGCTGTAGGAGTACTAGTTGTTGTTGTAGTAGTAGTAGTACTAGTAGCAGTAGTAGCAGTAGTAGTAGTAACAGTGGTAGTAGTAGCAGCAGTAGTTGTAGTAGTTATAGCACTAAACATAGAAGAAGTTGTGGTTGTAGTAGTAGTAGTTATAGTGGTAGGAGTCATAGTAGAAGTAGTTGTACGAGTAATAGTTGTAGTGGTATTAGCAGCCACAGTAGTTCTATTAGCAGCCTGAGTAGTCGTAGTAGTAGCAATAGTAGTAGGTGTACTTGCTATAGCAGTAGTAGTTGGAATAGTAGTAGTAATAGGGGTAGTAGTTGTGGTAGTAGTAGTAGTAGTAATGTTGTATTATTAGTTGTAGCAGTTGTAGTAGTAGTAGTAGTAGTTGCTGCTGTAGCAACAGTAGTAGTAGAAATAGTAGTAGTTGTAGAAGCAGTAGCAGTAATAGCAGTAGTAGTAGTCATATAGAAGTATTAGTATTTGTAGTACTAGTAGTAGAAATAGTAGTAGTACTTGCAGCAGGTGCAGCAGCAGTAGTAATAGTAGTAGTAGTAGTTATTGTTGTTGTTGTAGTAGTAGTATTAGCAGTGGTAGGAGTAGTAATATTTGTAGGAATGGTAGTAGGAGATGAAGTAGTAGTAGTAGTAGTAGTGGTAGTAGTAGTAGCTATAGTAGTAGTAGGCGTTTTTATTGTTGTTGTTGTTGTAGTAGTAGTAGGAGAAGTGAGAGTTGGAGTAGTAGTAGCGGTAGTAGTAGTTGTAGGAGTTGTGGTAGTTGGAGTACTTGTAGTAGTAGTAGCTACAGTAGTTATTATCGTAGGAGCAATTGCAGTTGTGGTATCAGTTGTAATTGTAGTAGAAGCTATAGTAGAAGTAGTTGTAGTGGTATTTGTATTTTTAGCTATAGTAGCCGTAGTAGTAGCAGCAGTAATAGTAGAAGTAGTAGTAGTGGTAGTAGTAGCAACAGTATTAGTAGCAATAGTAGTTGTAGTGGCATCAGTTGCAGCTGTAGTGGTTGTAGCACTAAACATGGTAGAAGTTGTAGTAGTAGGAGTCGTAGTTGAATTAGTAGTAGGAGTAGCTAAGTGGTGGTGGTTGTAGTAGTAGTAATGTTGTATTATTAGTTGTAGCAGTTGTAGTAGTAGTAGTAGTAGTAGTAGTTGCTACTATAGCAGTAGTAATAATAGGAACTGGGGTCGTAGTTATAGTAGTAGTAGTAGTAATAGTAGTAGTAGTAGTGTTATAGAATTGTCAATAGTTGTAGCAGTAGTAGTAGAAATAGTAGTAGAAATTGCAGTAGGAGCAGTAGTAGGAATAGTAGTTGTAGTAGTAGTAGTTGTCATTGTAGTCGTAGTAGTATTAGCAGTGGTAGGAGTAGTAATATTAGTAGCAACGGTAGAAGGAGAAGAAGAAGAAGAAGTAGTAGTAGTAGTAGCTATAGTAGAAGTAGAAGAAGTAGTAGCAGTAGTAGTCGCTATAATAGAAGAAGTAGTAGTAGTAGTTGTTGTTGTTGTTGTTGTTGTTGTAGGAGAAGTGAGAGTTGGAGTAGTAGTAGCAGTAGTAGTTGTTGTAGGAGTTGTGGTAGTTGGAGTACTTGTAGTAGTAGGAGGAGGAGTAGTAGTAGTACAGGTAGTAGTTATTATCGTCGTAGCAATAGTAGTAGTGGTATAAGCAGTAATCGTAATAGAGTAGTAGTAGAAATAGTTGTAGTGATAGTTGTATTTGTGGCTACAGCAGTTGTAGTAGTAGTAGCAGTTATAGTGGAAGTAGTAGTAGTGGTAGTAGTAGCAGCAGTAGTAGTAGCAATAGCAGTTGTAGTAACATTAGTTGCAGTTGTAGTGGTTCTCGCACTGAACATGGTAGAAGTTGTAGTAGTAGGAGTCATAGTAGGAGTAGTAGTAGGAGTAGTAGTAGTGGTGGTGGTGGTGGTAGTAGTAGTAGGAGTAGTAATAGTAGTAATAGTTGTTGTAGCAGTAGTAGCATGTGTAGTAGTTGTAATAGTAGTTGTAGTGGTTGTAGTAGGAGTAGGAGTAGCAGTGGGAGTAGTAGTTGTGGTAATAGTAGTTGTAATAGTCATAGCAGTATTAGTTGTTGTAGTTTTTGTAGTAGTAGTAGTAGTAGAAGCAGTTGTAGTAGTAGCAGCAGCAGTAGTAGTGTTATAGTAGTATTAGTAGTAGTAGCTGGAGCTGTAGCAACAGTAATAGTAATAGTGGTATTAGTAGTAATAGTAGTTATAGAAGTAGTATTAGTAGTAGTAGAAGGAGTAGAAATATTAGTAGCAACAGCAATATCGTATATAGTAGTAGTAGTGGTAGTAGCAGCAGCAACAATAAAAGTAGTAGTAGTAGTACTAGTTGTGTTAGTAGTAGTAGTATTAGTAGTACTAGAACGAGTAGTATTATTAGTAGCAAAACAACAACGGATGTAGTAGTAGTGGTGGTGGTGGTGGTGGTAGTAGTAGTAGTAATAGTAGAAGTAGTAGTAGTAGTTGTTGTTGTTGTTGTTGTTGTTCTTGTAGTAGTAGTAGTAGTAGTAGTAGTAGTAGTAGTGGTAGTAGTAGTTGTTGTTGTACTAGGAGTAGTGAGAGTTGGAGTAGTAGTCGTAGAAGGAGTTGTAGTAGGAGTAGTAGTCATTGTTGTTATAGGAGTAGTGGTAGTACGAGTACTTGTAGTAGTAGTCTTACTAGCAGTAGTAATCATAGTAGAAGTGGTAGTAGTAGTAGTATTTGTAGACAGAGCAGCAGCAGTAGTAGTAGCAGTAGTAGTAGAAAAATTTATAGTTGTAGTAGTAGTAGTAGTAGTAGCTGTAGTAATCATAGTAGAAGTAGTAGCAGTAGTAGCAGTAGTTGTAGCAACAGTAGCAGCGCCAACTATAGTAGAAGTTGTGGTAGTAGTAGCAATAGCAGTAGAAGCAGTAGGAGCAGCAGTAGTAGTAGTAGCAGTGGGAGCAGTAATGGCAGCAGCAGTAGTAGTAGCTGTAGCAGTAGAAGCTACATCAATAGTAGTAGTAGTAGAAATTGTAGTAGTAGCAGAAGTAGTAGAAGTAGTAGAATTAGAGGCAGTAGTAGTTGTAGTAAAAGTAGTAATTGTACTAGTTGAAGTAGCTATAGATGCAGTAGTTGTAGCAGCAGTAGTTACAGTAGTATTTGTATTAGCCATAGAACTAATATTAGTTATAGTTGAAGTAGTAATAGTAGTAGCAGATGTAGCAATAATAGTACGAGTAGTAGTATTAGTAGGAATAGTAGTAGTAGTTGTTGTTGTTGAGTTAGAAGTAGCAGTAGTAGTAGTAATAGGAGAAGTAGTAGTAGTAGCAGTAGTAGAAATAGTAGTAGCAGTAGTAGTAGTAGTTGGAGATAAAGTTGGAGTAGTAGCTGTAGCAGAAGTGGTAGCAGTAGTAGTAGCAAAAGTCGTAGCAGTAGTAACAGTATTTGTAGCAGTAGTAGTAGTGGCAACCGCTGTAGTTGTAGTAGTAGCAGGAGTAGCAAATGTGATAGCAGCAGCAGTAGTAGTAGCCGTAGCAGTAGCTGTAGTAGCAACAATTGCAGTAGTGGTAGTACTGGTAGCAATAGCAGTAGTAGCAGTAGTAGTTGTAATAGTAGTAGCTGTAGCCGTAGTCATAATACTAGTAGTAGTAGTAGAAGTAGTAGTAGTAGTAATTGTTGTAGCAGTTGTAGTAGTATCAGTAGTGGTAGCACATGTAGTAGTTGCAAAAGTGGTAGCATTCGTAGTCATAGTAGAAGCAATGGTAGCCGCAGTAGCAGTTGTTGTTGTAGTAGTGGTATTAGTAACAGTATTAGCATTAGTAGCAGCAATAGTAGTAGTAGCAGAAGTAGCAATAGCAGTAGTAGTAGTAGATGTGGAAGAAGTAGCATTAATAGTAGCAGTAGTAAGTGAAGTAATAGTAGTTGTAGTTGTAGTGGTAGTTCTGTTAAAAGCGGCAATAATAGTGATTGCAATAGAAGCAGTGGCAGCAGTAGTAGTTGCAATAGGAGTAGTAGTAGTTGTAGTAGAGGTAGTATCGGTTGTTGCAGTAGTAGTAGGAGTAGTAGGAGTATCAGTAGTAGTTGTATTACGAGTTGTTACAATAGTCGTAGTAGTAGTAGCAGCAGCAGCAGTAGTAGTATTAGTAGTAGCAGCAGCAATAGTAGAAGTAGTAGCAGTAGTAGTAGTTGCAAACATAGTATAAGTGGTACTAATAGTTGTAGTAGGAGAAGTAGAAGTAGCAAAAGTAGTTGCAGCAGTAGAAGAAGTAGTAGCAATAGAAGCAGTAGCAATAGTTATAGTAGCAGTTGTAGAAGAAGCAGTAGCAGTAGTAGCCGCAGCAATAGTAGCGGTAGAAGCAGAAGAAGTAGTAGTAGTAGTAGTAGTAGTAGTTATAGGAGAGTAGTTGTAGTAGCAGAAGCAATAGAAGTAGTAATCGCAGTGGCCGTAGTACAAGTAGGAGAAGCGTTGTTACTAGGTATTGTTGTAGCAGAAGCTGTAACAATAGTAGCATAAGTAATAGCAAAAATTGAAGTAGTAGCTATAGTAGTCGCAAGTGTAGCAGTAGCAAGAGTTGTAGCAGTAGTAGTTGGTAGTAGTATTCATCATAGTTGTTGTAGTTGTAGTACTAGTAGTTGTTGAGATAGTAACTATAGTAGTAGCAGTAGTAGTGGTAGCAGTAGCAGTAGAAGTAGTAGTAGCAGTAGTAGTCGTAATAGTACTAGTAGCAATAGTAGTAGTAGTAGTAGTAGCCTTAGTAGTTGGTATAGTAGAATTAGCAGAAGTAGTAGTAGTAGTAGTAGTAGTGGTAGTAGTAGTAGTAGAAGCAGTAGCAATAGTAGTAGCGGTAGTAGTAGTAGTTGTAATAGTAGTAGTGGTAGTAGTACTAGCTGCAACAACAACAAACGTAGTAGTAGAAGTGGTAGTACTGTTACTAGCCATAGCAGTAGTAGTAGTAGAAATGGTAGTAGCAACTGTAGTAGTAATAGGAGTAGTAGTAGTAGCAGCAGAAGTTGTAGTGGTTGTAGTAGTAGCTATAGTCATAGTAGTAGTAGTAGGAGTGGCGACAGTTCTAGTAGTTGTAGTAGTGGTAGTAGCAACTGCAGCTACAGTAGTAGTAGTTGTTGTAGTTGTAGCTGCAGTAGGAGCAGTAGTTGTACTTGCCATGGAAGTAGTAGTAGTTGTTGTAATAGGAGTAGTAGTAGTTGTTGTAGTAGAAGTAATAGAAGTAGCATTAGTAGTAGAAGCAGCAATTATAGGAGAAGTAGTAGGAGTTGTAGTTCTAGTATTTGTAGTGGTAGTAGTAGTAGTGGCACTAGCAGTTGCAGCAATAGCAGCAACAACAATAGTTGTAGAAGTTCCTGCAGTACTAATAGTAGTAGAAGTAGGTTCAGTAAGATTAGAAGTAGCAGTAGTAGTAAGAGAAGTTGTAGTTGCAGCGCCATAGTAGCATTAGTAGCAGAAGAAGTTGTGATAGTAGCAGTAGTAGTGGTTGTAATAGTAGTAGTAGGTAGAGTGGCAGTAACACTAGTAGTAATAGTAACGGTTGAAGTTGTTGTAGTTGTTCTTATACTAGTAGTAGTAGTAATAGTAGGAGGAATAGTAGTAGTAGTAGGAGATGTAGTAGTAGTAGTGTTCCTAGTAGTAGTAGTATTAGTAGCAGTAGTAGTAGGAGAATTAGTATTAGAAGTAGTAGTCGTAGTAGTAGTAGTGGTAGTAGTATTAGTAGTAGAAGCAGTTGTAGTGGTAGCATCTGCAGCTGTAGTTGTTGTAGCAGTAATCGTAGCTGAAGTTGTTGTCATAGCAGCAGTAGTAGTATTAGCGGGAGTCATAGTAGAAGTAGTAGTATGAGTTGTAGTAGTAGTTGTTGTTGTTGTTGTTGTTGTACTAGTAGTAGTAGTAGCAACAGTAGCAGCTGCAGTGGTAACAATAATATTAGGTGTAATAGTAGTAATAGTAGTAGTAGCTGTAGTAGTAGTAGTAGTATTTGTATTAATAGTAGTAGTGGCAGTAGCAGCAGCAGCAGTAGCAGCAGTAGTAGTCATAGTAGTTGCAGTTTTAATAGTAGTAATTGTTGTAGTAGGAGTACTAGTAATAGGACTATTAGTGGTAGAAGTTGGAGTAGTATTTTTTGTAGTAGTAGTAGTAGTAGTAGCAGTATTAGCATGATAGGTAGTATTAGTGTCAGTTGGAGAAGTTGTATTCATAGTAGTAGGAGTAGGAGTAGTAGGAGTGTAGCAGTTCTAGTAGTAGTAGTAGCAGCAGCGGTAGTAGCAGGAGTGTGGCAGTAGTAGTAGTAGTTGGAGAAGTAGTTGTAGAAGTCATACGAGAGTTAGGAGTAGTAGCTGTAGTAGTAGTAGTAGTGGTAGTAGTAGTTGTACTACTAGTAGTAGTAGTCGCAGTAGTAGCAGATGTTGTAGTTGGGGTTGGAGTAGTAGTCGTAGTAGTAGTAGTAGGCTTGTAGTAGTAGGAGTTGTAGTAGTAGCAGTAGCAGTAGGAGTAGTTTGAGTAATAGTTGTAACTGTAATAGTATATGTAGTAGTAGTAGTAGTTGTTGTTGTAGTAGTAGTTGTAGCAGTAGAAGTAGCAGCTGGAGTAATAGTAGCAGTAGTAGTAGTGGTAGTTCTAGTATTGGAAGAGGTGTAGTAGAAGTGGACGTAGTAGTAGTAATAGTAGTAGTAGTAGTAGTATTAGTAGTATTTCTATTATTAGAAGTAGCAGTAGGAGTAGTAGTAGTTGTAGCAGTAGGAGTAGTAGACAGAGTTGTAGTAGTAGTAGCAAGAGGAGTTGTTGTTGTCTTAGTAGTAGTAGTAGTAATAGTAGTAGTTGTTGGAGTAGTTGCAGTGTTAGCAGTAGTAGTTGTTATAGTACTGTAGTACTACTAGTAGTAGTAGCCATAGTAGTAGGAGGAGTAGTAGTAGCCGTGGTAGTAGTAGCAGTAGTAGCAGTATCAAGAGAAGTATTAGTAGTGGATGTTGTTGTAGCGGTAGTAGTAATAGTAGATTGGGTAGTAGTAGAAGTTGTAACAGTAGTGGTAGTAACAAAAGTCGTACTAGTCATAGTAGTACTTATTGTAGTAGAAGTTGTAGTTGTAACAAGAGAAGTAGTACTAGTAGATGTCATTGTAGCAATAACAATAGTTGTAGCAAGAGGAGTAATAGTAGTAGTAGCAGCAGTAGTGGAAGTAGATGTAGTAGGTCTAGTAGCAGCATTAGTAGTAACAGCAAGGGGAGGAGGAGGATGAGCAATACAAGTAGTTGTAGCACCAGCAACAACAGCAGTAGCAGCAGTAGTAGTAGTGGCAATTGAAGTAGTATTATCAGTTGTACTGGTAAGGATAGAAGCAATAGCAATAGTAGTAGTAGTAGTAGTAGTAGTGGTAGTAGTAGTTGTAGTAGCAGTACTAGCGATAGTAGTAGCAGCAGCGGCAGCAGCAGTAGTACTAGTAGTAGCAGTAGCAGCAACAACAATAGTAGTAGTAGTAGCAGCATAAGAAGCGACAGTTGTAGCAGCAGTAGTGGCAGTACTCGCAGTAGGTGTAGCAGTCGTAGGAGTTGCAGTAGTAGTATTTGTAGCAGTAGCTGCAACAGTTGCAGCAACAGTAGTTGCAATCTCCGTAGTTGTACTAGTAGCAGTAGCAATAGTAGTAGTAGTAGTAGTAGTTACAGCAGCAAGAGTAGTATCAACAGAAATAATAGTAGTGGCAACAGCAGTAATAGTAGAAATAGTAGTAGTAGTACTAGTAGTAGTTGTAGCTGTAGTAGCAGTATTAGCCGCAGTGGATGTAGTTGTTGCAGTAGAAACAGAAGTAGTAATAGTTGTAGTACTAGTAGTAATAGTTGTAGCTATTGCAGTTGCGGAAGTAGTAGTAGTCGTCATCGCACAAGTACTAGAAGTAGAAGTAGTAGTAGTAGTAATAGTAGTAATAGTAGTGGTAGTCGTAATAGCAGTAGTAGTGGTACTAATAGGACTAGTAGCAGCAATAGTGGTAGCAGTAGCTGAAGCAACAACAGTAGTCATAGTTGTACTAGTGGTAGTAGTGGTAGGAGCAGTAGGAGTAGCAATAGGAATAGGAATAGTAGTAGTAGTAGTTCTTGTAGCAGTACTTGCAATATTAATACTAGTAGTCGTTGGAGTAGTAGTAGTGCTAGTAGTTGTAGTTGTAGTTGTAGTGCAGTAATAATAGTAGTAGTTGTAGCAGTAGAGGTGGTGGTAGTAGTAGTAGTAGTAGTAGTACTAGTACAACTACTACTACTACGAGTAGCAGAAGAAGTGATGGTAGCATTAAGTACTAGTAGCAGTAGGACTAGTTGTAGCGTTAGTAGTAGAAGCAATGGCATTTGCGGTAGTAGTTGCAGTAGCAGTAGTATCAACAATAGTAGCATAAGTAGAAGTAGCAACAGTAAGAGTAGTAGTAGTAGTAGTAGTAGTTGCAGTGGTGGTAGTAGTAGTGGTGGTGGTGGTGGTGGTGGTGGTGGGGGTGGTGGTGGTAGTAGTAGTAGTAGTCGCAGCAATAGAAGTAGCAGTAGTAGAAGCTGTAGTAGTAGTAGTAATAGTAGTAATAGTAGTACTAGTACTAGTAGTAGTAGTAGTTGAAGTAGTAGTATCGGTAGTAGTAAGGGTAGTAGCAGTAGCAGTAGTAGAAGTAGCCGTAATAGTAGTAGTTATTGTTGTTCTAGTAGTTGTATTAGCAGTAAGAGCAATAATAGTAGCAGTAGTAGTTGTTGTTGTTGGAGTAGTAGTTCTTGTAGTTGTAATAGTAGTTGTAGGAGTAGTAGTTGTAGTTATCGGAGTAGTAGTAGTAGTCACTGTAGTTGAAGCTATAAGTCTTAGTAGTAGTAGTAGCAGTAGCAGCAACAGCAATATTAGCAGTCTCAGTAGTAGTAGTAATAGTAGCAGCAACAGCAGTAGTAGTAGTAGAAGTTGTAGTAGTAGCAGTAATAGTAGGAGTAGTAGTTGTGGCAGTTGTTGTAGTAGTAGTAGTAGTTGGAGTAGGAGTTGTAGTACTTGAAGTAGTAGTAGTTGTAGTCACTGTAGTAGAGGTAATAGTAGTGCAGTAGTTGTAGTTGTTGTGCTAATAGTATTAGTAGTATGAGTAGTTCTTGTAGAAGTAGTTGTAGTTGTAGTATTAGTAGTGGTGGTAATAGTAGAAGCAGACGAAGTAGTAGTACTGTAGTTGTAGTAGTAGTAGTAGTAGTAGTAGTAGTGGCAGCAGTAGTAATAATAGTAGTAGTTGTAGTAGTAGTGTAGTAGTAGTAGCAGGAACAGTAGTTGTAGAGGTAGTAGTAGTAGTACTAGTAGTCGTAATAGTAGTAGTATTAGTTGTAGTGGTAGTTGTAGCAGTAGCAGTAATAGCAGCGGCAATAGTTGTAGGAGCAACAGTAGTAGTAGTTGTTGTTTTGGTTGCAGTAGTGGTGTAGCAATAGTAGTTGGAGTAGTAGCGGTGGAGGTGGTAGTAGTAGTGGAAGTAGTAGTAGTAGTAGCGTTAGTAGTAGCAACAACAACAGTAATAGTATTAGTAGGAGTAGTAGTAGAAGTAGCAACAGTAGTAGTAGAAGTAGCAGAAGTAGTAGAAGTAGTTGTAGCAGTAACTTTAGAAGTAGTTGTAATGGTAGTAGGAGTAGCAATAGTAGTAGTAGTAGTAAAAGTAAAGGCTGTAGAAGGGGTAGTAGCAATAGCAGTTGAAGTTGTAGTACTAGTAGTAGTACTACCTGTTGTAGCTATAGTTGGAGTTGTAGTTGTAGTAATAGTAGAAGTATTAGTAGTCGTAGTAGCAGCTGGAGTAGTAGTAGCAGGAGTAGTAGTAGTTGTAACAGTAGTTGCTCTTGTAGTAGTAGTAGTAGTGTTAGTAATAGTAGTAGTAGTGGTAGTACTAGTAGTAGGAGTAGTAGTAATAATAATAATAGTGGTAGTAGCAGCAGCAGCAGTTGTTGTAGTGGTAGTAGTAGTAGTAGTAGTAGTGCTAGTAGTAGTCGTAGTAATTGTTGTAATTATAACCGCAGTCGTTGTAGTGCTAGCTATAGTAGCAGTCGTAGAAGAAATAGTAGTAGTATCAGTCATAGACGTAGTTACAGTAGTAGTAGTAGTTGTTATTGTTGTTGTGTTAATAGTAATACTAGTAGTAGCAGCACTAGTATTAGTAGGAGTAGCTGTTGTTGTGGTAACAGAAGTAGTAGTAGTAGCAAAAGTAGTAGTAGTAGTGGTAGTAGTAGTTATAGTACTAGTAGTAGCAGTAGTGGCAATAGTAGTAGTAGTAGTCGCAGTAGTTGCAGTAGATATAGTAGCCGTAGCAGTAGCAAATGTAATGGCAGTAGCAGTAGCAAGAGTGGTAGCGGTAGCAGTAATAGTAGCAGTATTAGCTATAGCAGTTCCAATAGTAGCTGTAGCAGTAGTAGCTGTAGCAGTTGAAGCAGTCGTAGCATGAGCAGTAGTGAGAGTAGTAGCCGTAGCAATTGTAGAAGTGGTAGTCGTAGTAGTAGCTAGAGTTGTACAACTTGTAGTTGTTGTGGTAGTAGTAATAAACAAAATAGCAGTACTAGTATTGGTAGTAGCAGAAGTAGTAGCAGAAGTAGCCACAGTAGTAGTAGCAGTAGTGGTAGTAGAAGAATTAGTAGGAGTAGCAGTATTAGCAGTAGTAGTAGTAGTAGCAGCAGCAGTAGTAGAAGTATAATAGTAGTATCACTAGTAGTAGTAGTATTACCTATAGTAGTAGTGAAAGACGTAGTACTATGAATTGTAGAAGTATTAGTTGGAGTTGCAATAGTTGTTGTAGCAGTAGTTATAGTTGTAGTAGTAGTAATAGTAATAGCAGCAGTAGTAGTGGTGGTGATAGTATTAGTAGTTGTAGTAGCAGTAGTAGTATAACTACTAGTAGTAGTTGTCGTTGTAATAGTAGTAGTGAGAGGGGGAGTAGTATCAATAGTATTTGTAGTGGTATAAGTTGTAATAACAATAGAAGTAGTGGTAGGAGGAGGAGTAGTAGTAGTAGTTGAGTAGCAGTAGCAGTAGTGCTCGTAGCAGTAGTAGCAGTAGTAGTAGTGTAGAATTAGTAGTAGTAGTAGTAATAGTAGTAGGAATAGTAGTAGTAGTATTAGTAGCAATAGTAGTAGTAATAGTAGTAGAAGCAGTAATAAGAGTAGTAATAGTAATAGTAGTATCAGTCGCAGTAGCAGTAGTAGCAGTTGTTGTTGTTGTTGTAGTAGTAGAAGTACCAGTAGCAATAGCAGTAGGAGTAGAAGTAGCAGTAGTCCTAGTAGTAGTAGCGGTAGCAGTAGCAGTAGAAGTAGCAGTTGTAGTAGTAGTAGTATTAGTAGCAGTTGTAACCGCAGAAGTTGTAATAGTAAAAGCAGGAGAAGTTGTAGAAGTAGTAGTAGTACTACTAGTAGTTGCAATAGTAGAAGTGGTAGTTGCAATAATAGTAGCAGCAAGAGTAGTAGTAGTAGTAGTGCTAGCACTAGTAGTAGCTGCAGTAACAGAAGCAGTAGCAGTTGTAGTAGTAGTAGAAGTAGAAGTAGTAGTTGTAGTAATGGTAGTGATAGTAGTGGTACTAGTAGCAACAGTAGTAGTAGTCGTAGTAGCTATAGCAGTAGTTTCAAGAATAGTAGTAGTAGCAGTAGTGGAAGTAGTAGTAGTAGTAGTAATTTTTGTAGTATTACTACTACTAGTGCCATTATTGCTTCTACTACTCTTACTACTGCAACTACTACTACTGCTACGACCATTGTTGCTACTACAATTACTGTTACTACTACTGCTGCTACTACTACTCGAACAACTACTACTACTAGTATTACAGCTACTTCTGCTAGTACTTCTATTGCTACTCCTACTAATCCTCCACCTACTACTACTACTACAATTCCTACTACTACTACTACTACTACTACTATTGCTCCAACTACAACCCATACTACAACTACCTTTGCTACTACAACAATTACTACTAGTATTGGTACTACTACTACAGCTACTGTTACTACTGCTGCTGCTGCTACTACAACTACTAAGAAAGCTACTACTATTACTACTACTACTACTACTGCTGCTGCTCCTACTACTACTAATCCTATGCCTACTACACGTATAACAACAATAACTACTACAACTATCGCTACTAATATTACCACTACTACTACTACTACTACTACTTCTACTACTACTACTACTACTTCTACTACTACTACTCCTCCTCCTCCTCCTACTACTACTACTCTTACACCTACACCTACTCTGAATACAACTACAATTATGAATGCTACTACTCCTACCACTGCTACAACAAGTACAACTACTACAACTACTACTACAGCTACTATTGTGGCCTCCCCTACTACAATAACCATAACTACTACTACTACTACTACTCCCAACTACTACCACAACTGTAACTACCCCTACTACTCCAAAGACTCCTACTACTACTAGTACTACTACTGCTACTGCTACTACTACTACTAATCCAACTACTTCTGTTGTTAATACTACAACTATAATTGCTACTACAACTGCTACTGCTATTTCAATAACTACTACTACTATTACTACTATTGCAACAACAACTGCTACTACAACTACTACTAATACTACTATTACTACTACAACTACTTCTGCTACAACTACTATTCTTATTACCACTCGTACCCCTACTCCTACTACTACTACAACTACTACTCCATCTCCTACTACTACCACTATTACTCCTACACCTACTACTACTATTAATACTACTGTTACTACTACTCCTACTACAAGTTCTACCACTACAACTACTACTACAACAACTACTACAACAACTTTTACTGCTACTCCTACTACTCCAACTATTATTCCTCACCCTCCTCCCCAACATCCTCCTCCTACTACTACAACAACAACTAATATTACAATTTCTACTACTACTGTTGCTATTGCTACAACTGCAACTACTACTACTGCTACAACAACAACTACTATTACTACTACAATAATAACTATAGATACTACAACAACTACTTCTTCTTATTCTACTACTACTACTACTACAACTGCTACTCTTACTACTACTACCACAACTACTATTGCTACTGCTGCTACTACTACTACTGCTACTACTGCTGTTGCTACTATTTCTACTACTACGAATGCTATTACTACTATTGCTACTTCTACTGCTACTACTACTGCTTCTACAACAATAACTACTACTACTACTACTTTTGTTGCTACTGTTGTAGCTTCTATTACAAAACCTACTACTACTACTACTACTACTACTACATGTACTACTATAACTACTGCTACTACTAGACCCACTACTAATACTACCACTACTGTTACTACAACCACAATTACTACCACTCCTACACTTAATCCTACTACTACTACTACTAATACTCCTCCTCCTCCTTCTCCTGCTCCTGCTACTACTACTACTCCTAATTCTACTACTTCTACTACTACTACTACAACTACTAATACTACTAACACTACTTCCACCACTACTACTACTACTCCTACTACTATGACCACTTCTATGACTACTACTATGACTGCTACTACTACCTATACTACTACTACAACTATAGCTAATCTTGTTGCAACAACTACGGTGGTTGCCACTACTACCACTACTATAACTACTACTATTACCATTGCTGCTGCTGCTACACTACAACCACAACTACTTCTACTAGTACCACTACTACACCTTAAACAATAATTATAACTACTAACAATACTGCGACTACTACACCAAATAATTCTACAACTACTTCTCCTCCTCCTCCTACTACTACTACGACTACTACTCCCACTACTACTACTATAGTAATAGAAGCAATAGCAGCAGCAGTAGCTATAGTTATAATAGCAGCATGGTAGCTATAGTGTAGTTGTAGTAGTAGTTATAGTACTAGTGCAGTAGTATTTGTAGCTATAGAAGCAGAAGTGACAGTAGTAGTGGTAGTAGCAAAAGTAGTAGTAGTAGAAGTGATAGTTGTAATTATAGCAGTAGTAGTAGTGGTAGTAGCAGTAGTAGTAGCAATAGGAGTAGTAGTAGTGATGGTAGTAGGAGTAGCAGCAGCAGTAGTAGTAGTGGCAACAGCAGCAACAGTAGTAGTAATGGTAGCAAGAGTTGTAGGAGTAGCTGTAGCAGTAGTAGAAGAAGTAGTCATAGTAGTTGCAGTAGTAGCGGATGTATAAGTAGTAGTAGCAGTTGAAGTAGTCATTATAGCAATAGTAGTAGTAGTAGTAATAATATTAGAAGTTGTTGTAGTAGGAGTAGCAGAAGTAGTAGTAGGGGGAGAAGATGTAGTAGTAGCCATAGTGGTAGTAGTAGTAGTAGTAGTAGTAGTAGTAGTAGTAGTAGTAGTAGAAGTAATAGTTGTTGAAGTATTATTTGTCATGGAAGTAGTTGGAGTAGTTTTAGTGGTCGCAATAGTAGTAGTAGCTGCAGCAGTAGGAATAGTAATAGTAATAGTAGTTGCTATAGCAGTAGTTGTAGCAATAGTAGTAGTAGTATTAAAAGTAGTTGGCATAGTAGTAGAAGTAGTATTAGGAGTAGTAGTAGTGGTAGCAAAAGTAGTTGTAGCAGTAGCAACAATAATAGTAGTAGTTGTCATAGTAGTAGCAACTATAGTAGGAGTAGTAGTCAAAGAATTTATAGTAGTAGCTATAGTAGTAGCAGTACGAGTATGAGTAGTAGCAGTAGGAGTAGTAGGGGTAGTAGTAGTAGTAGGAGTAGTAGTCATAGAAGTTGTAGTAGCAGTAGGAGTAGTTGTAGTAGTAGCAGTAGTAGTTATTTTTGTAGTAGCTATAGCTGCAGTAGCAGTGGTAGTAGCTGAAGTAGTAGTAGTTGTTATTGTAGGAGGAGGAGGAGGAGGAGTAGTAGTAGTAGTAGTTCTAGTTGGAGTACTAGAAATAGCAGTAGTGGTAACCATAGTTGTAGTAGTAGAAGAAGCATTAGTAGCTACATTAGTTGTAATAGTAGCAGTAGCCGTAGCAATAGTAGCAGTAGTAGCAATTGTAGTAATAATTAGTGTTCGCAGTAATAGTAGTAGCAGTGATACTAGTAGTAGTAGAAATAGTAGTAGAAGCAGTAGAAGTTGTAGCAGTAGAAGTTGTAGCAGTTGTAGTCATAGAAGGACAAGTCATAGTTGTAGTAGTAGTGGTCGCAACAACAACAACAACAATAGTAGTAGGTGTTGTAGTAGTTGTAGCAACAACAACAATAGCAGCTATATTATTATTAATAGTAGTTGTAATAATAGTATTGGTAACCACAATTGTAGTAGTAGTACTAGCAGTAGTAGTAGTGGCAGTAGTTGCAGAAGTAGTAGTACTATTAGTAGTAGTAGTAATAGTAGCAAAAGTTATAGCGGTAGCACTAATACTTGCAGTAGTAGCTCTAGTAGTTGTAGCAATAGGAGCCGTAACTGCAGTAGTAGGAGTAGCAATAGTAATAGCAGTTGAAGTAGTAGTAGCTGTAGTACCTATTGTAGTAGTAGTAGTAGTAGTACTTGTTGTGGTAGTAGCAATAGTAGTAGGTGTAGTTGCAGCAGCAGTAGCAGCAGTAGCAACAGTAGTAGTGGTAGTAGCAGTTGTTGTAGTCGGGGCTGTAGTAGTGGTAGTAGTAGTAGTAATAGCAGTAGTAGTAGTCACAAAAGTTGTAGCAGTGGTAATAGTTATAGTAGTAGAATTAGTAGTAGAAGTAGGAGTAAAAGTATTAGTAGCAACAGCAGCAATCATAGTAGTAGTTGTGGTAGTAGCTATCTCAGTAGTAGTAGTAGGAGCAGCCTCAGCAGTAGTTGTAGTAGTAGCCGTATTAGCCGCAACAATAGCAAGAGCAACAGCAGTAGAAGTAAGAGCAGCTGTAGGAGTAATAGTAGCAATTATAGTAGCAGTAGCAGCAGCAGTTACTATAGTTGTTGGAGTAGAAGTAGTAGTAGTAGTTATAGTAGTAGTAGTAGTAGTAGGTGTAGCAGCAGCAGCAGTAATAGTAGTAGAAGAAGTAGTAGCAGTCAAAGTAGTAGTAGTAGTCATGGTAGCAGTCGTAGCAGTATTAGCAGTAGTAATAGTAGTAGTAGTCATAGTAGTAGTGAGAGGTATAGTAGCGGCTATCGAAGTAGTAGTAGTATCAGTAGTAGTAGTAGTAGTAGTAGTAGTAGTAGTAGTAGTAGTAATAGAAGTAATAATAGTAGTACTTGTAGTAATAGTAGCACTAATAGCAATAGTAGAAGTAATAATAGTAGCAGTAGTAGTAATAGTAGTACTAGTAGCAGTAGTAAAAGTAGTAGAGTCGGATTAGTAGTTGGAATAGGTGCAAGAGAAGGAGCAATGGTAGTATTACAAGTAGTTATAGCAGCAGTAGTAGCAGCAATTGTAGTGGTAGTAGCAGTGGTAGTGGCAATAGTTGTAGTCATATAAAAAATAGAAGTAGTAGCAGTACTAGTAGTAGTAGTAGTAGTCCTCATAGAAGTAATAGTAGTAGTTGTTAAACTAGTAGTAATAGTAGCAATAGGAGTAGCAAAGGTTGTAATAGTAGAAATGGTAGCAATAGTAGTAGCAGAAGTAGTAGTAGTCATAGTAGTAATTCTATTAGTATCAATATTTGTAGTATTAGTAATAGTAGTATTGTAGTTGTAGTATTAGTTGTAGTAGTATTTTTAGTAGCTGAAGTAGTAGTAGTAGTAGTATTAGCAGTAGTATTTGTGGTTGTAGTAGGAATTGTAATAGAAGTAGCTGTGGTTGTAGTAGTTGTAGTAGTAGTAGTAGTTGTTGTTGTAGTAGTAGAAGTAGAAGTAGTAGTAGCAATAGTAGTAATAATAGTAGTAGTAGAAGTAGAAGTAGTAGTAGTAGTAGTAGTAGTAGTAGGAGAAATTGTTGAAGTAGCAGTGGTGGTAGTAGTAGTAGTTATAACGGTAGTAGTAGTAGTAGCAGTAGTAGTAGCAGTTGCAGTAGTACTAGTAGTAGTAGCAGTGGTGGTAGCAGTAGTATTACAAGTTGTAGTAGTTCTAGTAGTGGTAGTAGCAGTAGTATTAGCAAGAATAGCAGTAGTAGCACTAGTAGTACCCGTAGTAGCAGCAGTAGCCGCAGCAATAGTAGTTGTTGTTGTAGTTGCACTTGCAATTGAAGTAGTTGTAGCAATAGTAGTAGTAAGAGTAGTAGCAGTTGTAGTAGTAGTTGTTGTTGTGGTAGTGGAAACAGTGGCAATAGTACTAGTAGCTGTATTAGTAGCAGAGGTAGCAGCAGTTGTACTAGTAGCAATAGTAGGAGAAGTCGTTAAAGTAGCATTAATAGCAGCAACATTAGCTATAGTAGTACCAGTTGTAGTAGTAGTAGCAACATTAATAGTAGCAGTAGTTGGAGTTTTATTCATAGTAGCAACATTAGCTATAGTAGTACTAGTTGTAGTAGTATTAGAAGCAATAGATGCAGTAGTAGTAGTAATAGTTGTAGTAGTAGCCATATTAGTTGTAGCAGCAAAAACTGCGGAGTAGTAGGAGAAGTAGTAGGAGTAGTAGTGGTGGCTGTAGTAGTAGTAGTAACAGTGGTAGTAGTAGTAGCAACAGTAGTAACAGTAGTAGTCGTAATAGTAGCAGTAGCAGTAGTAGTTCAAGTTGTAGTATAAGTAGTAGTAGCATTAGTAGTAATTACAGTACTATTAGTAGCAATAGTAGTAGTAGTGTTAATAGTTGTAGCAGTAGTAGTATTAATAGCAGCAGTAGTAGTAGTAGTAGTAGTAGTACTCGTAGTAGTGGCAGTATTATTAGTAGTAATTGCAATAGCAGCGGCAGTAGTAGTAGGAGGAGTGTTAGGAGTAGAAGTAGTAGGTGTAGGAGTAGTTTTTGTAGTAGTAATAGTAGCTGAAGTAGTAATAGTAGTAATAGGAGTAGTAGTGGCAGTCAGAGTAGGAGGAGGAGTAGTAGTAGTAGTAGTGGTGGTAGTAGTAGTGGTAGTAGTCATAGTACTAGTACTAGTAGTAGTAGTTGTAGAAGTAGTAGTAGTAGTAGTAGTAATTATTTTAGTGTTAGCATTAATAGTACTAGCTGTAGGACTTGTAGTAGTAGCAATTGTACTAGTTGTAGAAGTAGTAGCAGTAGTAGTATTAGTAGTAGTAGTGGTGGTGGTGGTAATAGTAGTAGTAGTAGAAGTAGTAGTGGTAGAAGTAGTAGTAGTAGTGCTAGGAGCAGAAGCAGCAACAACGGTAGTAATACTAATAGTAGAAGTCGTAGTAGTAGTAGTAGTAGTACTAGTAGTAGTATTAGTAGTAGAAGTCTTGGTAGTTGTACTAGCTGTAGTAGTATTAATTGCTGTTGTCGTCGAAGGAGTAGTACAAGTAGTTTTGTTGTTGTTGTAGTAGTAGATGTTGTAGTAGTAGTAGTAGTAAAGTAGTAGAAGTAGTAGTAGTAGTAGTAGTAACAATAGTCGTAGTAGCAGTAGTAGTAGCTATAGTTGTCGGAGTTGGAGTAGGAGTAGTAATTGGGGTAGTAGTAGTTGGAGTAGGGGCAGTAGTAGTAGGAGGAGTTGTAGTAGTAGTAGTATTCATAATAGTAGTAGTAGTAGTGGTGGTAGTAGTAGTAGTAGTAGTCATAGTCGTAGTTTTAGTAGTAGTTGTTGTTGTTATGGAAGGAGTAGTAGCAGTAGCAGTTGTACTAGTAGTATGGTAGTAGTAGACTTAGTAGTAGTAGTTGCTATAGTTGTAGTAGTAGTAGTATTGGTAGTAGTGGTTGTAGTAGTAGTAGTAGTAGTTGTTGTTGTAGTAGTATTAGTTGCAGTAGCTGTTGTTGTTGTTGTAGTAGTAGTCGGAGTGTATGGAGTAGTAGTAATAGTATTAGCAGTGGTAGTTGTAGGAGCAGTAGTAGTAGTTGGAGTAGTAATAATGGTAGTAGCAGCAGCAGCAGCCGTAGTAGTAGCAGAAGTCGTAGTAGTAATAGTAGTAGTTGTAGTTGTAGTAGAAGGACTTGGTGTAGGAGTAGGAGTAGGAGTAGTAGTTATTGTTGTTGTTGTTGTTGTGTTAGTATTAGTAGTAGAAGTACCAGTTGTAGTAGGAGTAGTAGTTGTAGCAATTATACTAGTAGTAGAAGTAGTAGTAGTGGTAGTAGTAGTAGCAGTAGTTGAAGAAGTAGGAGTAGTAGAAGAAGAAGAAGAAGAAGCAGTAGTAGTAGTAGTAATAGTTGTCGTACTAGTAGTAGTAGTAGTAGTAGTTGGAGTAGGGGTAGTAGTAGTAGTAGGAGTGCTTGAAGTAGTAGGATTTGTAGTAGGAGTAGCTGTAGTAGTAGTTGTTGTTGTTGTAGTAATAGTAGTTATATTAGTAGTAGCAGCAATAGCGGCAACTGTTGTAGTAGTTATAGTTGTTGTCGTATAGATCATAGTAGCGGTAGTAGTTGTCATAGGACTAGTCATAGTAGCAGTAGTAGTATATGTACTAGTTGTAGTAGTAGCAATGGTAGTGGTAGTTGTTGTTCTTTTTCTTGTTGTAGTAGCAACCATTGGTGTAGTAGTTGTAATATTAGTATTAGTGGTAGTAGTGGTAGTAGCAGCAGTAGTAGGAGGTGGAGTTAGAATAGGAGTAGTACTAGGAATTGTAAGATGCATTGGAGTAGGAGTAGGAGTAGTACTAGTAGTAGTAGTAACAGTCGGAGTTGGATTAGGAGTAGTAGTAGCAGTAGTAGTAGTGGTTGTAGGAGTAGTAATAGTAGTAGTAGTAGAAGTTGTAGCAGTGGCTGTAGTAATAGTAGTAGCAGTATTGATAGTAGAAGTCGTAGTTGTAGTAGTAACAGTAATAGTGGTAGTAGTTGGAATGTTTCGAGAAGAATTATTGGTATGAGTAGTCCAAGTAGTAGTTGTTGTAGTAGTAGCAGTAGTAGTAGTTGTAGTAGTAGTCGTAGTCATAGTAGTAGTAGTAGTAGTTGTAGTAGTAGTAGTCGTAGTCATAGTAGTAGTAATAGTAGTAGTAGTAGTAGTTGTTGTAGTAGTAGTCGTAGTCATAGTAGTAGTAGTAGTAGTAGCAGTAGTAGCTGTTGTAGTTGTAGAAGAAGCTCAAGTAGTTGCTGTAGTAGCAAATGTAGCAGTTGTGAGGGTAATAGTAGTACTATTAGTAGCAGTAGAAGTAGCAGCAGTAGTAGCAGCAACAGTACTCGCAGTAGTACTAGGAGTAGAAGTGGTCGTAGCAGCAGCAGCAGTAGTAGTATGTAGTAGCTATAGTAGCTGTAGTACTAGCGATAGCATTAATCGTTTTAGCATTAATAGTAGCAGTAGTAGTTGTTGTATTAATAGTTGTACATGTTATAGCCGACATAGTAGTAGTTGGAGAAGTAGCTGTAGCAGTAGCAGTAGTTGTAGTTGTAGTAGTAGTATTGGTAGTACCTATAGTTTCAGTAGGAGAAGTAGTAGTAACAGTAGTAGTAGTAGCTGTAGCAGTTGTAGTAGTAGTAGTATTAGTAGTAGCAGAAGTAGTTGTAGTAGTAGCAGTAGTAGTTGTAGTAGTAGTAGATGTGGTAGTAGTGCTAGTAGTTGTAGTAATAGTAGTATTATTAGTTGTAGTGGTAGTAGTTATAGTAGTACTATTTGCAGCAGATGTAGGAGGAGTAGTAGTATTAGTACTAGTAGTAGTAGTTGTTGTTGTTGTTGTTGGAGTAGTAGTAGTACTAGTACAAGCAACAGTAGTAGTAGTGGTAACAATGGGGGCCACAATAGTTGCAACATTAGTCGCAGAAGTAGTAGTCACAGTATCAAAAATAATAGTATTAGCAGCAGCAGTAATAGTAGTAGTACCAGTAGTATCCGCAGTTGTAGTAGTAGCAGGAGAAGGAGTAGTAGTAGTAGCAGCAGTGGTAGTAGTAGTTCTAGTTATGACCGAATTGCAAAACCGAAATTGACAGGGTTTGAATCTGGTCATTTGCATAAGGGATTAAAGGGGAAAAAAAAATTTAGTACAAGATATACAACAACAACACAACAGGAGCAACACAGCAGGAGGCTAGGAGCAGCAGCAGCAGCACTTGAAGTATAATGTACATAATTGTCATATTTGCAAGAGCAGGCAGCAGCTGGAGCAACACAGCAGGAGCAGCAGGAGGCTACGAGCAACACAGCAGGAGCAACACAGGCACACAACAGGAGGCTAGGAGCAGCAGCAGCAGGAGCAACACAGCAAGAGCAGGAACAACACAGCAGGAGCAAGTGAGCAACATAGCAGGAGCAACAGCAGCAACAACAACATAGCAGGAGGCTAGGAGCAGCAGCAGCAGCCAGCATGAGCAATACAGCAGGAGCAAGTGAGCAACACAGCAGGAGCAGCAGCAGCAACAACAACACAGCAGGAGCAACACAACAGGAGGCTAGGAGCAGCAGCAGCAGGAGCAGCAGGAGGCTAGGAGCAGCACCCCTAGGAGCAACACAGCAGGAGAAAGGGAGCAACACAGCAGGAGCAGCAGGAGGCTAGCAGCAGCAGCAATAACAACAACACAGCAGGAGCAACACAGCAGGAGGCTAGGAGCAGGAGCAGCAAGAGCAAGAGCAACACAGCTGGAGGCTAGGAGCAGCAGCAGCAGGAGCAACACAACAGGAGCAAGTGAGCAACACAGCAAGAGCAGCAGCAGCAACAACAACACAGCAGGAGCAACACAGCAGGAGGCCAGGAGCAGCAGGAGCAGGAGCAGTAGCAACACAGCAGGAGCAGCAGGAGGCTAGGAGCAGCACCCCTAGGAGCAACACAGTAGGAGCAAGTGAGCAACACAGCAGGAGAAGCAGGAGGCTAGGAGCAGCAGCAACAACAACAACACAGCAGGAGCAACACAGCAGCAGCAGGAGCAACACAACAGCAGCAGGAGCAACACAGCAGGAGCAACACAGCAGGAGCCAGGAGCAGCACAGCAGGAGGCTAGGAGAAGGCTGAGCAGCAACAGTAGGACAATGTATAGTTGCAGACTAGCAGTCTAGCAGAAGCGGGCAAGTTGCAAAACACTTCAACAGCTCAAATTCATGTAACAAGACAGTTCAAGACTTCAAGTCGCAGGAGCAGCAGTCAGCAGAGCAGCAGGAGCAGCATAGGAGCAGGAGCATGTATATTGTATAGTATCAGAAGCTGGCAAGCTGCACTGCTGCAGAACACTTCAACAGTTATGTGGTTTAGAATAAATATGACCAACTGTAATTATGTGGTTCAGAATAAATAACAGTAATTATGTGGTTTAGAATAAATATGATCAATTCAGTAATCAGTTAGCATTTTAACTTTGAAGGATTATATCATGCCAAATGATCCATTAAGAAAAACGCTTGAGAAATCTCCTGTAGTCCTGTGTACAGAAGTAACAAAACAGAAGCCAGAACTCAGAAGGCCCAGAACCAGAAGTTCCAACTTCCAAGCAGCATAACATTACTCGGGTGAAGCCAAAGAATGAGACAATCGTCCAATCAGTCACTTGCCCATATGCGAGCATAGCATATGCCAATGAGCCAATGATTCAACATCTTCATCACCTCAAACAGCTTATGAAAAATTCAACAAATATCATTAAAAAAACCATAAAACAATTCCAAGAGGGTCATACTGTCATATTCCCTCTCTGGCTGTCCCCGTGAGCAAATGGTAGGTAGTGGTTGCCTTCACAGGCCATCCAAACAACCATGCCATTGCTACAAGTAGGGGTGTGCATTCGGTTAAAACCGAACTGAACCGAACCGAACCGAACCAGAGTAGGGGACCATTGGAACACCTCCGCATCAAAACACCAAAGACAAAAAAAATCTCAAATAAAAGAAAAAATTCAAGAGGCTCAGATGGCTTTAATGCATCATCAAAAATGAAGATGTCTCCCCTTAGGCATCAACCTGCTTGGCTGCTCCTGCAAAATAATAGTTGGATACATACCTGTCCCTCTATAGTTGGATACTTGGATGATACTGTTGAACCTAAAAAACATAGTAAAATATCATCACAGTAAAAGCAATTAAGAAAATATCAGGTGAGTAGGTAACTGGGTAAGGAACTAAGGACAGTAAGATTATAACTTCACACATGCGCTGATGCTGCGATGCACATGAATGATAAGGATATATAAAAATGAATTTGCAAGAGATGACCATAGAAAGTTAGGAACATGAACAGAAATGCATAAAAAATAAGTAAACATATTCAAACCTTAAGATGACTTTTCAAAATTCAACGGTTGCGACATCCAATTTCATTTTTATCAACTCTGAAATAAAAAAAATCAATCAATGATTATCTGATCATAATAAAGAAATATACAATACAATAATAAAAAAAAAAAAAACAAAAAAAAAAAAAAACAAAAAACAAAAAAAAAAAAAAAACACAAAAAAAAAACAAAAAAAAAAAAAAAAAAAACAACAAAAAAAAAATACAATAATAAAAATATTAGCAATGCAAATCTTACCCTCTTGAATCTTTTCAAGTTCTTCCAAACTTTCCTCAACATTGATTTCTGTTTTTGAATTTTTAATCTAATCTTGAGTGCAAATGAGAGCTTGTAGGAGTCAAAGAGCTACGAAAATGATCAAGTACGCGCCCTCCTATACTAAAAGCTGATTCAAAGGCCACTGTAGAGATAGGTATAGCTAACATATCACGAGCCATGTGTGACAAAATAGGAAATCTGCAGCTATTCACTTTCCAGAAGCCCAGAACATCAAAGTTTGGCTCATTTTTTTCAAGATCCTCTGATAAATACTTGTCTATATCAGACTTCATTTCATCACCCATGAAACTTTTTCTATGCTCAGCAAATAGACTGCTTAAGATGTACTTACCTGATTGCTTTCGCATACTTGATCCTTCACCAGATGACATTCCTCTCGGCTGTAGTCGCATTCTGTACTCTCTGAACAAATCATATACAACTTCACGCAACCTTCTCCTCATCATAACACCTCTTTCACCTTCATACATTTTTTCAACTCCAAACTCAACATCTTCTAACTTGCGTCTTGGATCAAAGACAACAGGAACAAAGAGAAGCATATTAATCTTCTCTGGCTCACCCCAATACTTGTCATATTTGTCTTTCATCATAGCAGCCATTTCTTGGATTTTTGTATCACCGCTGACTTTCCACAGATTCAAAAGAAGGTTAACTTGACAAATTTCATCAAAAAATAAATTACTTGTAACATACATAGAGCCAGAAACTCTAAGAGTCAACTCATAGAAATGCTTTAAGAATGTAATAAGTCGCCTGACATTCTGCCAGTCAAAAGACAGAGGAGTTCCATCTTCATCATTAAGCTCATGATGGAAATTGCTATCTTCCTCTTCAAATTTTTCAAAAGCCCTCTCAAAAGTTGAGCTGCTTCAAGCATCATATAGGTGGAATTCCACCTTGTGGATACATCCAAACAAAGACATTTCCTGCTTTCAATTTTTTTAATTTCCACACATTCTTTGAACCTCTGCCATCTTGCTGGAGAATATCTCACATATTTAACAGCAGATCTAACCCGAGCAATGGAATCTGCCATCTCTTTCAAACCATCTTTCACCACAAGATTAATGATCTGTGCTATGCAACGCATATGAATATATTTTCCTTGTGCCAAACAAGTGCCCCAATTCAAAAATTTTTTCTTCAAATAGGAAATAGCAGTATCATTTGAAGAGGCATTATCAATAGTAATAGTCAAAACACTATCAATTCCCCATTCAGATAGGCATTTTTCAATTAGTTTTCCTATAACTTCACCCTTATGACTTGTAATCTTGCAAAAATTCAAAAGCTTTTTCTTCAAGTTCCAATCAATATCAATATAATGTGCTGTGATACACATATAGTTTCTGTTTTGAATTGAGGTCCAAGTATCAGTGGTCAAACAAACTCTCTGTTTGGACTCTCTGAAATACTGTTTCAACTTTACCTTTTCATCATGGTAGAGTTGAAAACAGTCTCTAGTCATAGTCCAACGTGAAGGCATTCGAAATCTAGGAAAAGCTTGAGACATAAAGTATTGAAAGCCTTCATGTTGCACAAAACTAAAAGGCAGTTCATCTACAACAATCATGTGTGCCAGTGCTTTTCTAATTTTTTCTTGATCAAACTTCCAGCTTGTTAGCACAGGCTCATTTGCTACTTCTTTCTGAATAGGTTGCATAGCAATCTGTGTTTGATGTGTATCAACATTATATGGATATCGCTTGCACTGATTCATGTGATGTCTAAGAGAAGAAGTACCATTTTTCTTTGAATCACACAAGAATTCATTACCACAGTAGTTGCATTTGGTTTTGGTTGACTTGCCCGGGTCTGTGAACTTTGTGTAATGCTCCCATACATCTGATCGTGCTGCCATTCTTTTCCTCGGCATTGGAGGCTTTGTACTGCACGTAGACGTAGATACATTGCCCTCATTTGCAACTTCGATAGCCATAGGCGCAGAACTTTCCTGCGAAGCAGAAATTGGCATTGGACTTGGAATAACTGGATTTGTGCTTGAAAGCTGCTGACTGTCATCCTGGTTCAACATCTGTCAATAGAAAAATACAGAATTACATATTAAATTGTATGAAATCAAAAAACCTTAATTTAATTTCACAAAATTCAACCCTAACCTTGCAATTTGATCCCGATGATGCCGTTGTAGAACCCTAATTTCACAAAACCCTAATTTAATTTCACAAAAAATAAACCCTAAATTTCATAATTTTCGAAATACTCTCAACTTGCAGCTTAATCCGTTGTAGAAAAATGAGAGATTGAAGCTCAGAGCGCGACCAGAGAGATATTGAGGGGTTGGGACTGAGAGTCAGAGCCTCAGAGGAGAGGAGGAGGGGGGTGGTCCGGCCCGTCCGGGGGTGGACCGTGGACGAAAGGATTAACAATAAAATCGTATGAAATCAAAAAACCCTAATTTAATTTCACAAAAAATCAACCCTAAATAGCCTCACCTTGCAGCTTAATCCATCGTAGACTCGTAGAAAAATGAGAGATTGAAACTCAGAGCCTCGACCAGAGAGAGGGGTCGCCGTGTCGGGACTCAGAGCCTCAGTCCTTAGAGGAGGAGGGCCAGGGGCGTCCGGGGGTGGACGAAAGCGGGAGGGATGAAGGCGCAACACCGCAGGTCCGTAGCCGTGAGAGCGAGAGAGGCGAGAGCCAGAGTGAGAGCGGCGATAGCCAGAACGGCGAGAGCGAGAGCGAGAGCGCCGAGAGGGTTAGGGTTAGGGTTAGCAGAACAGCAGGCGTCAGCTCGACGAAGTGGCGACTGGCGAACCGCTCTGAAAACGGAGATTATATGGGCGGTCCGGTCTGTTCGAGCAGATTAGACCAAAAGCAAAACCAAAACCACAGTATATAGATATATATATATATATATATATATATTGGTTTGATTCGGTTTTTACGATTTTCGAAAATCAGAAACCGAACTCGAACCGAAATTAAAATTTTTTTTTTCAAAACCGAAACCGAACCGAGAACCGAATAAATCGAACCGAATTGGTTATTCAATTTCGGTCAGTCGGTTCGGTTCAGTTAAAACCGAATAGTGCACACCCCTAGCAGTAGTAGCCACAACAATAGTGGTAGGAGTAGCAGTAGCAGTACCAGCAGTAGCAGTAGTTGCAGTAGCAGTAGTACTAGTAGTAGAACTAGCAGCAACTGGAGTTGTAGTAGTAGTTGTTGTAGTAGTAGCAGCAGCAGTAGTATGAGAAGTAGTTGTAGCAGTATTAGTAGTAGTAATAGAAGGAGAAGAGGCCATAGTGGTAGTAGTAGCAGTAGCAGTATTACTTTTGGTAGAAGTAGTAGTTGTAGTGGTAGTAGTAGCAGTAGAAGTAGTAGTTATAGTAGTAGTTTTTGTGGCAGTAGTAGTTGTACTAGTTGCAGTAGTTGTTGGATTAGTAATTATAGTTGGTGATGTGGTAGTAGTAGGAGAAGTAGTAGTATCAGTAGTAGCTGGTGCTATAGTTATGGTTGTGGTTGTTGTAGTAGTAGCTAAAGCAGCAGTAGTAGTAGTAGTACCCACAATTGTTGCCATAGTACTAGTAGTAGCGAAAACAGGAGTAGTAGTAGTACAAGTAGTAGAAATAACATTGGTCATCGTAGCAGCAGCAGAAGCCGCAGTAGTTGCAAAAGTAGAAGTAGTAGAAGTAGCAATAGTAGTAGTAGCTGCAGTTGTCATAGTTGTAGTCGTAGTAGTAGAAGTAGTAGCTATAGTAGCAGTAGTGATTGTAGTTTTAGTAGTAGTAATAGAAGTAGGAGTAGTAGTAGCAGCAGTGGTTGCAATAGTAGTAGTAGTAGTTGTTGTTGTTGTTGTTGTAGCTGTAGTCATTGTAGTAGTAGTAGTAACAGTAGTAGTAGCTAGAGTGGGAGTTGGACTAGTAGCAGTAGTATTTGTAGCAGCAGTAGTAGTAGCAAAAGTTGTAGCAAAAAGTCATAGCAGTACGAGATGCAGTAGTAGTAGTAGCTTTAGTAGTGGTCGTAGTGATAGTATTAGTAGCGGTAGTTGTACAAGCAGCTGTAGTTATGGTAGTAGTAGTAGTAGTTGTTGTAGGAGTAGTATTTGCCCCAGTAGTAGTAGTAGTGGTTGTAGTAGTCGCAGTAGTAAAAGCTGTAGTGGCAGAAGTATTAGTAGTTGTAGCATTTGTGGTAGTTATGGTAGTAGCAGTAATAGTAGTGGTAGTAGTAATAGTAGTGGTAGTTGCAATAGTATCAAAAGTAGTGGTAGTAGTAGTAGTAGCAGCAGAAGTAGCCATAGTAGTGATAGAAGTAGTATCAGTATTAGTAGTAGTAGTGGTGGTGGTGGTGGTGGTGGCAGTAGTCGCAAAAGTAGTAGACAAAGTAGTAGTAGTAGTTGTTGTTGTAGCAGTTGTAGCAGCTGTGGCAATAGTAGTAGTAGTAGTAGGAGTAGTAGTGGTATTAGCAGTAGGAGAAGTACCAATAATATCAGTTGTAGTAACAGTAACAGTAGTAGCAGCAGCAATAGTAGTAGTAGTAGTAGTTGTTGCAGTAGTACTAGTAGCAGTAGCTGTAGTGATAGTAGTAGTTGTAGGAGTAGTTGTAGTAGAAGAAGAAGTAGTAGTAGTAGTGGTAGTAGTAGAAGTAGTAGTAGTAGTAGTAGTAGAAGTAGTGGTCATAGTAATGGTAGTACTAGTACTAGTACTAGTACTAAGTGTAGTAGTTGTAGTAATAGCTGCTACAGTAGCTGTAGGAGCAGTAGTAGCAGTACTAGTAGAAGCAACATTAGTGGTAAAAGTAGTAGTTGCTGTAGCAGCAGTAGCAGTAGTAATAGCAGGAGTAGTAGTAATAGTTGTAGTGATAATAGTAGTTGTTATAGTGGTAGTTTTAGTAATAGTAGTGGAAGAAGTAGCTGTAGTTGTAGAAGTAGTAATTGTAGTACTAGTTGTTGTAATATTAGTAGTTATTGCAGTAGTAGAAGTAGTAGTACTAGTAGTATTACTAGTAGTATTAGGAGTTGGAGAAATTGTTGCAGTAGTAGCAGCAGTAGCAGTAGTAGTAGCTATTGTAGTAGTAGTAGTTGAGGTAGAAGTAGTAGCAAAAGTTGAAGTAGAAGAAGCAGTAGCAGCAGCAGTTGTTGGAGTAGTAGTAGTAGAAACCATGGCAGTAGTTGAACAAGAAGTAGTAGTTGTTGTAGTTGTAGTAGAGGTATCAGTAGTAGCTGTAGTTGTTGTAGTAGTAGTAGTAGTAGTAGTAGTAGTAGTAGAAGTCGTACCATCATTGTAGTAGTAGAAGTAGTAGCAGAAGTCATAGTAGTAGTAGTACTAGTAGTTGTAGTAGTAATAGCATCAATAGTTGCCGCAGTGGTAGGAGTAGTAGGATTAGTAGTAGTTGTACTAGTAGTTGTATGAGTAACAGTATTAAATGCACTAGGAGTAGTGGAAGTAGTAGTAGTAGTAGTAGCAGCAGGTGTAGTAGCAATAGTAGTTGTAATAGTTGTAGTAGTAATAGTAATAGTAGGAGCAATACTAGTAGTAGTAGGAGTAACAACAGCGGCAATAGTAGTAAAAGTAGTAGTAATAGCAGTAGTAGTTGGAGTATCAATAGTAGTAGTAGAGGTAGTAGTAGTAGTAGCAGTAGGAGTAGTAGTTTTAGTAGCAAGAACCGAAGCAGAAGTGGTAGGAGCAGTAGGAGCAGTACAAGTTATTGTAGTAGTAGCAGTAGCAGTGGGAGTAATAGTAGCATCTGTAGTAGTAGTTGGAGTGAAATTTGTAGGAGTAGTAGTGGCAATAGTCATAGTAATCGAAGTAGTAATAGTAGCGGTAGTAGAATGAGTAGTAGTTTGTGTTGTTGTAGGAGCAGCAGCAGTAGTAGTAGGAGTAGCAGTTGTAGTAGCTATAGCTGAAATAGTGGTAGTCATAGTAGTAGTAGGAGTACCATTGGTAACAATAATAGTAGTTGTAATAGTAGTAGTAGCGGGAGTACTCGTACTATTAGTTGCTGTTGTAGTAGCAATTCTAGCAGTGGTAGTAGTAGGAGGAGGAGTAGAAGTACTAGTAGCAGGAGCGGCAGTTGTTGTAGTAGCATAAGTAGCATTAGTAGTAGGAGCAGTAGCAGCAGAAGTAGTAATAATAGTTGTTGTTGTAGTAGTAGTAGCTGTAGTTGTTATCGTAGTACTAGCTGTAGCAGTAGTCAGAGTAGTTGGAGAAGTCATTGTAGTAGTAAAAGTAGTAGTAGTAGAGATAGTAGTAGTTTTGGTAGCAGTAGTAGTATTTGTAGCAGCACTAGTAGTAGCAATCGTAGTTGTAATAACTATGGTAGCAGCAATAGTAGTAGTAGTTATAGTAGTAGTAGATGTACTAGCAGTAGTAGCAGTTGTAGTAGTAGTAGCGATAATAGTAGTAGTAGTAATAGCAATAGTAGTATTAGTTTTTGTCGTAGTAACAGCAACAACAGTAGTAGTAGTAGCAGCAGCAGTTGTGGCAATAGTTGTAGTAGTAGTAGCAGTAGAAGTACTAGTAGTAGTAGCAGTAGTAGTAATAGTAAAATCAGTAGTAGTAGTGGTAGTAGAAGTAGTAGTAGTAGTAGAAGTTACGAGAGCAGTAGCTATAGTAGTAGTAGCACTAGTAGTAGCAGTAGTTGTAGTAGTAGTTGTTGTAATAGTAGTAGTAGTTGCATTCGTAGTAGTGCTAGTAGAGGTAGCAATAGTAGCCATAGTAGCAGTAGTAGTAGTAGCAGTCATAGTAGTATTAGCAGTTGTAGTAGTAGTAATACTAGTAATAATAGTTTAAGTAGTTGTGGTAGTAGCAGGAGTTGTAGTAGCTGTAGTGGTTGTAGTAGCGGTGGTGGTAGTACGAGTAGTAGCAGAAATAGTACTAGCTACAGTAGTTTTTGTGGGACTTGCTGTAGCACTAGCAATAATGATGGTTGGATTAGTAATTGTTGTAGGAGCAGTAGTAGTTATAGTAGTAGCAGTGGGCGTATCAGTAGTAGGAGCTGCAATAGTTCTAGTAGTAGTTGCAATGGTAGTAGCGGATGCAATAATAGTAGCAGTAGTTGCTGCAATGTCTGTAGTAGTAGTAGTAATAGGGGCAACAAGAGCTATAATACTAGCATGAAATAGTAGTAGTCATAGTAGAAGTAGCATTAGTCATTGTGGCAGTAGTCGCAGTAGTAGTGATAGTAGTTGTAGTTGTAGCAGTAGCAGTACCAGAAGCAGTAGCAGTACGAGAAGTAGTTATGGTAGAAGTAGTAGCAGCAGCAGTAGTAGCAACAGTAGTAGTAGTAACAGCAAAAATAGTAGTAGTAGTAGAGCAATAGCGGAAGAAGTATTAGTAGTAGAAGTTGAAGTTAGATTAGTAGTAGTAGCAGTCATTGCGACATTTGTAGTAGTACTAGTAGTAGCAGCAGTAGTAGTTGTATTAGTAGTAGTAGTAGTAGTAGTAGTAGCCGCAATATGAGTTGCAATAGTAGTAGTAGTTTTAGTAGTAGTAGTAGTAGCAGCAGAAGTGGTAGTAGTCTGAGAAGCAGTAGTAGTAGCAGTAGCGATTGCAGTATGAGTTGTAGTAGTGGTAGTAGTCATAGTATTAATTACAATAATTGTGGCAGTACTAGTAATAGTAGTAGTTGTTGTTGCTATTGTAAAAGTAATACTTGCAGTAGCAGCAATGGTAGTAGTTCTAGTGGTAGCAGTAGCAGCCGTAGTAGCAATAGTTGTATTAGCGAAAGTAGTAGTAGTAATAGTTGGAATAGCTATAGTAGTTGTTGTTATAACTATAGTAGTAGTTGTAGTTGTTGTTGTTGTTGTAGTAGTAGTAGTAATAGTGGTAATAGTAATAGTAGTAATAGTAGTGGGAGTTGCAATAGTAGAGAAAGTGGTGCTAGTTGTAGCAATAGCAGTAGTAATATTACCA